>WWET01001305.1:249140-263942 GCA_011038615.1 Limnodynastes dumerilii | reverse complement strand
TGCTGAGCTGACCCTACGATTCCACCAGCTCTGAGATGGTGGAATCGTAGGGCTATTTCCGCATGCAAGCGGACTCGTGCTCAGGGAATATTTAAATGAGAAAACCGAACATTTTCTCATTTAAATATCCTGGCACACCCCCTTTTCAGTCGGAGTCGGATGCTGGCAGATACCATAAACTCCGCCAGCAATCCGACTTCCTTGCGCCTTTTGCGCATGTGCAGACCTGTGTGAAATTCACACGGATGCGATACTCTCAATCCGGTCCAACAACACAAGACAACCAAACATCAGGCTGTCCTTGGCTTTCCAGGTGTGTTTGTTTTACTTTTCTGAAATCTCACATTCGTTTTAGAAGTGCCATTTTATATCACAGGTGAACAGTAAATGAACATGAGATTGTAGTTCCACATTGCAACAACTTCAGTCCTGATACAGTCAAACTTTTAAAAGCTGTGATCGGAGGGGGAAAAATTAAACAAAAATTGTGCAGCTCAGCTGAAAAATGATTACATTTAGTGCACGTAAAGAACCAATTAAGCAGAATACTGACAAAACCCTCCAAGAAATTTCAGATCTGATAATGACACTGTGTAATGTGACTATTTGAGCTGACTGTTGATGTGCTGAGCCTATTAGGATCGTTAGAGACCAGTTGGGAGAACTTTTCAGTGCATTGCTAGCCTACACTTTAACAATGCATCAGTTATCACTCTGGAAATGTTAACATTCTGTCAGAAGTCAGGGACATTACTATAGTGTGTGTCAGTATGAAGTGTGAGTGCCTATCCATCCCTAACTGTAAAACATAGAAGAAAATAACATATTTAAATGAGCTGATATTGTAAATTCTGGGACTCTTAATCAGAGGTTCAGAATGTATTTAGGCTATAACTGCATGGATAATTTACATGTAATAATGGCACAGTATATTTTGCCTGTAACATATTGTACAAGCAGTTACACATGTAGATTAGCCATTACAGTTTGCCAACAGAACACTTAGCTTTAAATTTTTCTTTACATAAGAATTATTCCTCCAAAACAGTGCTTTTATTCACACGTGGTCAATTAGAAAATCGTGCTAGGCCTCCATCATATTCAAAATATTTTAAATAATTCCTACCACCCATTCACTTTCCAGGAAGCTATAGCCAAATACACTATCTCGTCTCACCACAGCTTTCAATACACCCAAGTGCTCCACTATACACAGTCAGTCCTACGCTTGCTATGGCGACAAGACATCACCAACTCTTTAGCTCTCAAAGGCACTTGCTGCATTTCATTACTATATCCAGACATAAAACCAAAACTTCAGCCTGACACTGATCTAAAGAGTGTAAATAATTGGATTGCTCATATTGCCAATTTCATATCCTCGGACATCCTACTCTCATATACAACATCCCTAAAAACCCAGCCTGTTAGTTGATATTAAGAATCGGCCTATAAAATACTGCATCAATCATACCTTTCTCCCAAGAGATGTCACCAGATTGGCCTCCCCTCAGTAGATACTTGCCCTAAGTGTCATGCTTCCAATGTAGCTCTTTTTCATTTCCTGTGGATGTGTCAACTTATCCAAGCTTTCTGGAATGACCTAGCATCCTATGGTAGCAATATATTAAGCAAACGTCTGGTTTCCGCACCTCAGTGGGCTGTGTTTGGACACCTTGCTGGACAGACAGGGATCCCTAGTGAGAATATAAAATTTGCCTCCGTACTGGCTGCTGTGGGGAAAGAAACAATCCTGCAAAACTGGATATCTGACACAAAACCAGCACTGGAGCTAGACTCCTTTTCCCATTTAATATGGATTAGCTGGAGACCTTATCCAACAAAGAACTATTGACATCAGGTCTCTTTCAATGCTGGGGTCCATATATGCAATCACTCCCACCACACACCAAACAATCTCTCCTTAAACACTTTCACACAACTTCCTGGTATTCCTACCAACTCCTGGCTAATAACACACCTAATACCATACAAAAATAACCAGCATGACTCATTCCTTGCTTATATATAGCCATTCAACATGCACCCAACATAACCTTTATGTATTTACGTACATGGGCCTGTTTTATCTAACACTAACAATCACACACAACATTACACATCTTGGGCCAGATCCAGACCACCCCAGGTGCCCGAGGTTATTACGCCCTGTGCACTCTCCACTGTCGGTAGAGAATCTGGACACTTACATGTCCAGATTCCTACCATAACTTTTACGATCACGTATGCGGCTTTACGGCCGCATACCTGATGTAACGGGGCTTTCCCCATCCCCTCATTAGCATGTGTATCTCCGCCTTCATGGAAGAGATACGACATGCGTAATGAGAGGGAAAGCCCCCTTTTTGTAACAGTCCGCGTACGTAGTGTTTGACAGGGGAATTATGTATACGCTGTACGTAATTCCCCCCGTCGGCCGTAGCCCAGAATCTGGGCCCTTGTTTAGACATGGATGGATCGCAGAACTGGCAGACAGGTAATAAGGCTTTTAAATGTTCTGGCTAACTATCTTATAATCTGTCTATGGACTTTTGCCAATGCTCAAACATTGTAAAGTGCTTGGCCATTTCTCTTTTTTTAACTGTTGTACCAGAGCCTTTATAAAAATATTTTTATATATAAAAAAAAAACCGGGCTGGGAGAAAATATGAAATTGCATCTGTTACAAAGTTTCCATGAGAGTCCATGTAGCTGAAAAATGTTTTTTATGCATTTGTAGTTAAGAGTTAACTACAAGTTAAAATCCAAGGATCGTTACCACATATCTTTTATACTATAGTAGAGAAGAAAGCTGTATGATAAAATCTAGCGTTAGAACAGTTTCTGAACAGAAGCCAATTAAAGCATTTTAAACAGAATACCTGCATTTTTCTTTCAGTTATGTAACAGAGAAATGAGCTTTGTTAAGCAAAAAAGATTATTTAAAATTAAAATAGTTCATTATTTTATAAAAAAAAAATAAAAATTAAGCAAGTCACTGGGTTTAATGTTTCACCTTTTAGTATGTTTTAAAAAATGCATATGTAAGTATAGTGAGCTTCATGGCAATCATCACCACAATCATTAGAATACATTGAAATGTGTGTACCTATAATAGCAGCTTTGTACTATATGGTGCATTAATACTGCATGCACAAATTCCCTGGCTCCTTGCAACATTTCTGGACTAATCTTTCTGGACTATTTTATACGAGCTCAAGCTGGAATTTTTTTTTTACAACAGCACTACTAACATACAGCAGAGATGCCTGTCATTTTAATGGCAAAATATAGATAAACTTACTATATACTGACTATTCTAACAATAGTGCATATGTTCATGGGAGTGGCGAGTGTGGAGCTTGTGCTCTAGGCACTGACACACCAAAGGGACACCACAGAGCACAGCAAAGTGCCATCTCTAGATCACTAATATACTAGTATTACATGTGGGGTATATTAGGGGTCTGGGAATGGCACACTATATACTGTTTATAGTGTGCCATTTCAAAACCCTAATATATACAATGTCGGTGATCAAAGTGGAAATTTAGAAGTGGGGGTATGGACATTAAGAAGTGGCAATATGGACATTTAGAAGTGCCAATATGGACATTTAGAAGTGGCAACATGGACATTTAGAAGTGGGCGGTATGGACATTTAGAAGTGGCAATATAGACATTTAGAAGTGGCAATATGGACATTTAGAAGTGGGCGGTATGGACATTTGGAAGTGGCAATATGGACATTTAGAAGTGGCAATATGGACATTTAGAAGTGAGCGGTATGGACATTTAGATGTGGCGGTATGGACATTTAGAAGTGGCGGTATGGACATTTAGAAGTGGTGGTATGGACATTTAGAAGTGGCGGTATGGACATGTAGAAGTGGTGGTATGGATATTTAGAAGTGGCGGTATGGACATGTAGAAGTGGTGGTATGGATATTTAGAAATAATAGAAGTGAAAAAGGATTTTGTGCTTTTCAATTAAATCAGTGGCAGAAGGGATGGTATGGCATACCCCAGTATACCAACAATGTGTATTGAGGGGATGCAGGAAGGGGGAAGTGTATTGGAGAGGGGGCACAAGAAAGCATGTATATTATTAAGGGTGAGAGACCGAAAAGGCAGTTGTGTAACAGAGGAAGGGAAATTTGTAATGGTGGAATGTTTATTGTTTTGTGAAAAGGAACATCCCTGGCACACTACACATCAGACAAAAACTATATACAACACTATACAAATATGCAAAATAAACATACATATAATGATATTAAAAAATTGGGCCAGAAAAGTTCACAAGTTTAAAATAGAAACAAAAAAAAATATTTATTTCTTCATATAATATTTAATTTGTGTTGTTTCCACTTCCCTTTTAACATTATTACACTGTCCTTAGTCAATGGTCGAAGTGGAAATTTAAAAGTAGCATTATGGGCATTTAGAAGTGGTGGAATGAAAATACTGTATATAAAAGAAATAATAGAAGCGAATGGGGCTTTATAGCTTTTCAATGAAATCAGTAGGAAAAGTGCTGGTATGCCATACCCCTCTATACCCCCTCACTTCGAGCCCTGTTCCTTGTCCCTTTAGCCCCACACCTCAATAGAGAAATTAAGTAACTTCTTGATGCTTAAATTAGTAGATAACTTTGGCCATACTCTAGAATTTGCCACACATTCACCCTCTATTGTTAGAATAAAAAAAATAAAAAAACAGATAATCCTGCGATACCTTGGATTTTGTCCTATTGGTCACTAATTGTCTAATACCATTGTAGCTTCCCCTAATTTACATCCCCAGCTGAGAGGTTTTTTTTTTTTTTTTTATTAATGAACATATAGGTCTTGGGTGGTAAAATTGCTAGATGACCTGCTTGCCTTTTTCTGCAGATCTAAAGGTCTGACATCTGTACATTCCCACGATGCTGCAGAATAGTCTAAAACAGCTTCAAATTATGGGATTTGATTTTTGGGCAGCTCATAATATTCACAATCAACTATGTCTTCTACAAGTTTGAGTGTTTATGCTGTCCTCATCTGTTAGCAGAGATTTCCCCTTCGGGTTCCTGTATTTAGATTAACTGTGGGAGTGCATATGCAAATGAATCTGGGTTGGATTGGTATAGATTGTGCAGTACAGGATTAGGGGAAATATCTAGTGCTGGAACTTTTCATTGTATAAAGCTGAACGTCAGTAAACAAATCAGGAATCGTGTGTATACAGATTAAGGATGGACCTTGCAGTTAGTGTATCTGATTGAATGGCTTGCCATCTGACACTTTGTGCTTTCTTTAAAAGGCTTAATGTTTTTCCTTTTTCAAATACTTTTGTGAACTCTCACATACCTGGCATCATACAGTCTTTAAACCCCGAAAGAGTCTAAATAGACGAAACGCGTTATTAAACATGCATCTAACGTATACCATCACCACCCAAGCGAACCCATGAGTGAGAGTTTGCAGAGATTGGTGGAATTTTATTAATTAGCCTTTTTTGACATTCACTGTAATGTCAAACTAATATGTGATAAGTAGGATGTGAACCAGGAAAGAGCTGTGTCCCAAATACCAAGGGATTGTAGTATTTGTATGAGAATAGAGTGGTCAACAATGTCAAAAGCAGCAGAAAGATCAAGCAGAATTAGAAGAGAGTAGTGTCCTTTAGATTTAGCAGTGATTAAGTAATTTATCACCTTGGTCACTGCAGCTTCTGTTGAGTGGCGGGAACAAAAGCCTGACTGAAGAAGATCCAGAAGATCGAGTGGTGAGCGGAAGCGAGTGAGGCGAGTGTAGGCAAGTCTTTTGCGCAGCTTTGCAGGGCATGGGAGCTGGGAAATGGGCTGATAATTTGAGGGAGAGTTGGGGTTTAGAGTTAATTTTTTCCCGAATTGGAGTGATCAGTGCATACTTGAATAAAAATGGAAACAAACCAGTAGAAAGAGAGAGAGATTGCAGACTGTAGTTAGGGTAGGAATAAGCACAGAAGATAGACACTGACTGACCTGTGAAGGAACAGGATCAAGAGGACAGGTAGCAGAGTGGGAAGAGTAGAAAAGAGCAAATATTTCTTCTTCATTTGTGGGTTGGAATGAGGACATGATGCCTGAGCGTGGATGAAAGGGGCTGAAAAGTATGTTAGCCGATGAAGAGGAGGAAGAGGTAATCAATTCCTGTCTGATCTTGTCCTTAAAGTACAATGCAAGATCTTGAGCACTGATGGAAATTGGTGAATTTTGCACAGGAGGGTTTAGTAGGGTGTTAAATGTGCGAAATAGGCATTTGGGGTTAGAAGCCTGAGTAGAAATGAGAGTTTGAAAGTAGCATTGTTTGGCCTTGTCCAGAGTATTTCGATATGGATGATAATCGTTGGTGTAAGTTAAAAAGTCATGGGAAGAACGGGATATGCACCAACAATGTTATGCTTTGCAGGAGAGTCTTTTAATATTTCTTGTGTCATTAGTGTGACATGGCTGACACGGAAGACGCCGTGGTGCAAAAAAGGGGTATCTAGAGCGACTAGCTCAAGCACAGCTGCTAGGGTTTGTTTAAGGTGAGATACTGCCATATCAGGAGAGTGGAAGTTAGAAATTGGAGAAAGTAGTTGTTGAACCGATTGAGAAAGTTGGTTGATATTAATAGCATTAAGAGTTCTATGGGTAAGCAAAAGTTTAACAGAGTAAGACAACAAAGGAGTTGAACTAGTGGGGGACAGTTTGCAGGTAATAAGGTGATGGTCTGAGAGAGGGGGAGTGGAGTTAGTAAGATCAGAGACACAGCATAGTTTAGAGAATACCAGATCAATGCAATTGCCATCCTTATGAGTTGGTGAATCCCTCCATTTAGAGAGGCTAAGAGATGGTATTAGAAAGAAAAGCTAAGTGGCCTCAAGAGATGATGAGTTGTTTATGGGGATATTGAAATCACCTATGATAATGGTAGGTATGTCAGAGAATAAGAAGTGAGGGAGCCATGCAGAGAAGTGTTGGCAGGATGCATTGGGGGGAGGGGGGAACACCACATGCAGAGAAAAAGCGAACAGCATGTACTCCAAAACATGTGGATATAAGTAAAGGAACATTGTGTAGAACCGTGAATGTCCAATTCGGGGAGAGAAGAAGACCAACCCCACCTCTTCGTCTGTTTCTAGGCCTAAAAGTGTAGTGGTGAGGATGTGTCTAAGTAAGTGAGCCATGTTTCAGTTATTGCAAGAAGACTAAGGTCGTTACAGAGGAAGAGGTCATGAATAGAGGTTAGTTTATTACAGACAGAACATGCATTCCATAGGTCACAAATTATGGTTTTTGGGAGTGATTTGTGTGTGAAAGGTGTGCAGACCCTGTATTTGAAGAAATGTCATCATCTAAAAAGAGGAGCAAATAAAAATATAGAAGAGGATTGCGTGATCTAGGGGATGTTTTATAGTGGTGATTTTTTGTGGAAAATGGGAGACAAACATTGATGTAGGAAGAGAGTTCATGTGTGTTACTTAGTGGAGTGTAGAGCAGAGTTGAGGTAATACAGATTGAGGAATGTCACAGTGAAGAGTAAAGGATGTTGTTATGTGAACAGAAATGCTGTGTAAGGATAGGAAAAACAAAAGGATGTTAAACATTGTAGGTTAGCAAAGTGTATGTAATTGAAATGTATTTAAAGGAATAAATGCTTGGGGGCTGTGCTTGTGTAGCTGATGAGGAAAGAATTGTAGATAGCAAGGAATAAAATGCAGACATAATTATAAAGCCTGGCTATAAATGCAAAATGATATCGGCACAAGAAGTATGTAGTCCAAGGTTTGTTGAACAAAAAGCAGTCATTAAAGGATCAAGCAGAGTCTTAACTGGTTGCAGTGTGTAGGCAGGGTGATCCAGAAGGAGCATCCAGGATAATCAAGTGTTTTAGGTGCAGAGGAACATACTTCAGGCAAGTCTGATGGGAATGAAGTCCTTTAGAAGCAGAGATGGGTAATATGGTGTTTCCCTCTGTTTTTACTCCTGTGTAATACCGATGTAGCTCTGAATTCTATATACCCTTAAAAACAATGCACTTTGAAGATGTGAAAATATGCAGCCAAGGCTTCAGCCTTCTCTAAACTAATACATAGTGCTACATAGCGAGGACCATGATTCCTAACAACCTACAAATGCTCCTCCCACTACAAGGCCATAAAACCCTAAACTAACAAACAAGCAGAACCAGGAAAGCTAGACCCAGATTAACAATTATTATATGTAAAAAATAGATCTAAACAGCAAGAGAACCCTTATTGCATATTATCTAATAATGATGGACCGTTTTCACAGATGCGTGTGTATAAAGTACGCAAATATATGCACGTGCATGGCAAGGCAGCACCCATGACGCTCTCCCCAGCCGGACGGGTTTTCGGTGACTTCCGCCTCCATAGGGCACCCTTAAGTCTACGTGTGTACTTATGCGTGTATGTAACGTCCGTGCGTATTTATCTAACCACGCCCTCAAATGCCCATTTAAATGCTTCCACCCGCTCACTTTAACGTAACTTCTACTGTCCGTATAATAACCACGCCCCTCTGTATGCATGTCCCTAAGTGTGATTTACAAGTCTGTGCTGAACTTACGTGCTTAAATACTACGTAATGTGCGTGGAAAAAGTTACTATGCATGCGCAGTCAATCTATTCCTAAAAATACGCACACAATCACACGCAAAACCGAATATGTGAACACGCTCTGATGTTTGTAGCTGCTATACTTGCATGCAAAATCAGTAAATTATCTTTCAACCCCATATTGCAGAATGTTGAAAGTGGCACTTTTCTGCTGCTCCTAACAAGAAGCAGAATGTTATGTCTACAAAGTATTTGGTATGTGAACAAATGGATGTAGTTGATCAAAACAAATAAAGTTCATATTGCAGACAAAGCCAACCTGCAGCTCTCCAGTCATGTGCTGAGATTTGTAGTTTCACAACACCTGGAAACAAAAATTTGTCATTAACATGTTATTTTAAGAATGAGAATATGTGCTTTGTGTTTATATTAACTGGTTTTATTGTTACAGTAGTTAGATTTCAAATGCTATTAAATATTTATTTAGAAACTCCCCCCCCCCCCACAAGATTTAATTTTGATTTGTGTAATTTGGGATCTATTTATGTGTTACTAATACTTATATGACAGAAAGATATATATATTATCTGCTGTTACCTTTGGGACACCAAGTTGGTAATTAAGCAATTTTCTACATAAAAGATATTGGCTATATGGATTCAGTGATTTTACTGTGCAATCATTGCTACCTTGTTCACTTAAGATTTTCTGGTTATGGAAGCTACTTTAGCTGGAGGGTTGTTGACTTTCCAAATCTCATTTTGCCCCAGGCAGATAACAGTGCATATTACCCTAATCCTGGTGGATTTTTCTGTTCAGGTTTAAACTGTAGTCTGTTATATCAGGTAATGTTTTCCCCTGAATATGACATGGCAGGTGTGCCGGTCCTAATTGTAAAAGAATGTGACCTACTGTGCTCTAAACAAACTTGAGGCATGCATTTAATTTAAAAGCATTAAAAAACTCAAACATTTTATCTAAATATGATTCAAGACATTTACCAAAAAAATTTGTCTTAGTAGTCCGTAATAAAGTTAACTAATATTTGAAAAAAATAGCTTTTATTCCATTGTACCCAGTGAAAACATTTTTAAAGAAATATAGGGTAAGAGAAAGTTGAGTTGCCACACAGTTAGTTTCTTCTATATTTACCAGTCTCATATTATGCCACTGTGCATTAAATATTGCAGTATATATCACTTTTGAGATACAATTAGTTGCCTGGGTGGACTCTAAAACACAGCTGTCACTTGAATTAATGGTCTGTTGCCTGGTGGTTAAACACAGAACATAATTTGCAAGGAGATATATAAAAAAAATCCTGTAGGGGTTATTTATCAAAGCCTCTCCTTTGTAAACAAAAATACACTTGTTTTAGTGGTGGAAACAAATAGCTTTTATATGTATTTAGGTAATTAACTGAATGTTTGTTTCAATGCCATCAAATACAAAAAAAAGTTGCCATCCTATTTATTACATTAATTACTATCTTGAATGCTAAAGGCAAAAACCTCTGTGTTATTCAAACATTTTTCATAGAAATGTATGTAAAGTACCAATTACATGACATGCTATAAAATCATAAGACAACGGTTTCATTTAGAATAGAAACTATGTTTACTCTTAAGCTGGCCAAACACTAGAGCGATTATCGGTCCAAACACCCAATTATTGGGTGATCGGACAAATAATCGCCGTAGTTAGTGGCCAAGGTCAATTTTTAAAATGCCAAATAAGCGCACCCTCCCGATATTTTAAGGCAGCCAATCAGCAAGCTTTAATGGTTTCCTATTCCTGAAAGGTGCTGCTGCATATCTATGTACAAAGCCGAAACCACGTTGTCACGGCTTTGTCTGATCCCTGTCTGTACTACTCCCTGCAATAGACGCTGCTGCATATCTATGTACTATGCTGCTCTGACAGCTTTGAAGGTATACTTCTAAGCAGCACCATAGCCCTGACCCCCCCACTGCTCCAACAAAAATATGTATGGCCACAAAGGCGGCTCTAATGCAGAAAGTAGAGAAGGTAAGCATTGTTTGATTGTTAAAATTAAACAATTTGAAATGAAAAGATCCAATCAAACTATATAATGTACTTGGCAACTATGAGACATGGGACCAGATTCAGACCCCCGCATGGTTTCCGTGCGTGCGGGGGTCTGAAATTACGCAAGACAGAGGGGAGTACACACCCCGTCACTCCCCTCTGTCGTGCGGGCTTTATGGCATAAGCCGCTGCCATAAGTCTACCTTAACTGCAGCGTGCGGATCAGTGGTCCGTACGACCGCTGATCCGCTACAGTGTGGGAGCCCCTCCCACACTGTACACTTACCATGCTTCCCCCCGCCTGCTTTAGCGGGCGGAAGGGAAGCACAGCCCATTTCCTCGGAAATGGGCTCGGACAGAACTAAGTTCCATCCGATTGCTGCTACGCTGTGCAGCGTACACACAAACAATATTGTTCCAAAGATGCATTTGATTGGAACCATAATTGTGTAAAAGATATGTAGTGTGTACCCACCTTAACAATAAGTGTACATGTAAACAGTATCGGGAGCTGTAAATGTGTGCTATATGAAAAAGTCATCTAATAAAAATAAAATTCATTTACACCCTTTACATTGCAATGGAGCTTGAGATTATTGACAAAACAAATGTGAGGGCAGAAATAAGCAAAACCATGTTGAATGGTAAAAACAGGCAAATTTCAACCATGAAGGCAAAATTAGTACAGTTTAAAAATGAGAGCTGTTCAATATTTGGCTACTCACTAATATGTAAAAGCAAAGTATTTTCCCTGCATGTAAAAAAGAAAATTAATATGTCTCCTCTGCAAATCAACATGGGTTTGCTCAGTTGTACATTTCCACCCGTTTCTTGTACTCTTATACACTGGATCAGCCCAAATATGATTTTGCAGCTAAGGCTTACCCTAGCCATGGAATATTTGGGAGTCTTTCAGAGTCAAGGCTTCAATCAGTTTTTTAGTAGTACATTACTGGAGTATTTTAACTGTCAATATACAGTGCAAAATTACTCCAATTTAGTCCCTTGTAGAAGTATGTTTTTTTCTTATTTCTGTCCTTTCTATAGACCCTTCAATCATTCAATTCCCACCAGAAGAGCTTCATGTAAGAACTTGTAAGAGTATAGGTTCTAAAGCCCCTGGACATATTTCCCTCAAAGTTTAGGAAGATAGCAGAATGCCAGAAAACAATAATGAGTATGATTAATTTTCTAGGATTACTATAACCAAGAACTGACAAGATTACATGAAAATAAATACCTACCATAATAATGTAAGTTTCAAGGTCACTGAGCAGGTTATTTTTTATACATACTGCACCATCCTAGACTATTCACACTCTCTTTAGAAATCAGGAAACTATCAGATGTAAATATATTTAAACCAAAACAAAGCCAATAGATTGCTGTCTGTATTTCAGCAACTAATAGGCCAATTATGCACACTAAGTGGTTTAATCAGGGGCACTTTTTTCATCTGCAACTTTACTGACATTTACAAAATTTTACATCCTTAAAAACATCAAAATGACAGCTAGATAAATCATAATTACTTTTTTCACGGTGCTGAGGCTTACAGCTATAAACTATCATCTACAACTGAGCACACAAAGCCATCAACTTAACGTTCACTTCCCTTGTATTTCTTTTGATATTACGCAGCAAACAATAATTGCACGTCAGTAGACCGGAGAAAAACAAAAGGCACATGACATGCGTATATGTTTTCTTTCCCCGCCACAGTCAAATAGGGCCGTGAATTGGTGATGGAAATATGTTAGGTGTTGTGCAGAGGAATACAGTGATCATATCATTCTTTCTGTCTCCTAATGCTCCAGGGATCTGGAGACGAATAGAAGCAATAAGTTCACTTTGCAGAATTAATGCAGTAATTCTTTATCATAAGAGCTTAGCACTATCTTGGACAGATTTTTCTACAGAGTGCTTCAAAGTCTAGTTTTAATGATGGCCCTAATTTGTTAACACCTTTTAAATTATTAATCCCCTTTATATTCAAGTAGTTATTGCATGTCATAACAATGTATCTATGCAGGGTAATGTAATAGTATTTTCTGGATGTCAAGTAAAGGCTTGTGCTGAAAAATGCTATTAAATGTGATAATTACCTGTATCCAAATATTTATTGCTAGCAGCTGAATTTATTATAGCAGTCTTTGTTTCGGTATTATATCATATTATTTACCAACAATCATAAAGCAGTTAAAATACAATGAAGTATTTTATATTTTGTAAATCATTATTTTTTTGGGTTATTTTTACTTCACAAATATAATGTTCACATCTTCTGAACACTTGTGATGCGTTACGCTACTGGCTAGCTACATTGCAAAGGTAATAAGCTTATAATCTTTGCATATAAATGACTGAATCAGAAAAGAAACCAAAATACTAAGTGATAGGAGGCTCCCCATTTTCACTACCCTGTGTTCAGTATTGAAGTACATAGCTATAGGCAAAGTATTTTCCATATGTATGTAGAATTGCAGTTAGATTGGGGCAGGTGTGACCATGCTCCTGGCTAAAGTGATGAGCCAATGTTGGCCGGCGTTGCGAGTCCCTGCTGCGAAGGCTCGCTTCATTGCGAAGGCTTCACTCGTTGGCTGGTGTCAGCAAATCAGGAGCCATTTTGAATTTTGGTGCCTTGGCAAGTCATTACTAGGTGCCCCAGCGGCAGGGTATTCAAGCTGCCATGTGGGCTGGGCTCAGGAAACATACAAACTGGAAAGACAGGAGAAGAGCTAGAGGTCCATCTAAAATGGATTAGCAGCATAAGGGAATAGGACAAGTGTCCGTGCAATGGACCAGTTAGGATGGCTGGAGATTTAGAGTCCCTTTGGCTGTTTGCACTTGCTGTTAATTTCACGACACTAGGCCCTTGTTTTGTTGTTGGGCTCTAGGCCCTCATTTAGAACTAGACGCTAGGCCCTGTTTATCACCAGACACTAGGACCTTGCTTATTGTAGGTGCAAGAAATCAGTGACCTAGAAGTCCCTGCCCAGTTATCAGCAGACCAGCTGGTCTTGACCCACTAGAGGTACACTGCAAGTTGAGTGAGGTGGCTGCCTGTAGGTAAGGTGTAGTGTTTGTGTAAAATTACAGCTAAGATGGAGCTCCACATTGTCAAGGTGACCAGTGGCATTGGTGAGTATCATCTGTGTCAGTTAACTGGTCCATTACATTCTTCTGTGGGCTGCAATGGGAAGCTCTGTAATATGGGCCCAGGGTTACACTTCCACATGTATATGAGAAGAGGGTGTCTGAGGCTCCAACTAGTGGTGACCACGTGCATGTTGCTGGTTAAATCATCACGTATCCTCTCCAAGGTGCAGGTGTCATTAAGGGAAAAAAGATGGGAAGCAGCATGAAGAATATCATCCCATTTGGAACGCACAACCTGCTTCAGACAAGGCTGAGTCACGGGAAGTAAAGAAAGACTATGGAAGTGAGAGTAACAATGTAGGATTCCAGGATCTTACCCACTGTACCCCAAATAGAAAACAATTGAATTAAGGATGGAAAAGTGTATCACTGTCTCTTGCCAGAGCAACAGCAGATACTGGGGTATTCAAAACACAGCTGAGCTGATTCAATTGATCGGAAAGACAGGAATAATCGCAAAGTGCACCTATTTGCGTAAAAAGCACCCTGACCAGACATCACAGTTAACTAAATCAAGCACAACATATTTCCTCCTTCACACCACAGCACGTTCATGTTCATCCTGGATGTAGCCCACTGCCACACAAGGTTATTTTACTCATGCAATAAATTAAGTTCATTTACACTTGTAATAGCACTGTAACCACATTGTAACATTTTTTTTCCAGGGGAAGATTTGCTTCTTCTTTGAATCAACTACTGCTTCTACTGCTGTGAAAGTATAGAATATGGAAATAACCAGTAACAAAAACAAAACACATATTTTGAAAAAGATTGCGTCTGTAAAAATACGACGCCTTCGCCGGCAATTGAACAGAAAAAATACGCCAATTCAATTATTTTTTTACTGCTGCGCTAAAACAGCAGGCAGCGATAAAAAAATAACCAGGGAAAAAAAAAAAATCCTTCACTGAACGCCGCAAATAGGTGCCCGGCGCTACTGAGAGGCTATTACCCAGTGTCTGAAATCACGTTCTCACGATACTTCAGACACTGGGTAAT
>WWET01001305.1:216850-236258 GCA_011038615.1 Limnodynastes dumerilii | reverse complement strand
ACATTATATTATAATCTAAATCAATAGGAAATTTGCTAGATCAGTTATCATTTATTTGCTCTATTAAGAAGATGAAGCATTAGCACCTGTATCATTTATGCATCCAATAAGACATTTAGATTGAATAATTACAAATTTTAGAGAAAAGAATTTAAATGTATTATATATTTATAGTATTATATTATACAGTTTGCCACGGCTACATTATAATCTAAATCAATAGGAAATTTGCTAGATCAGTTATCATTTATTTGCTCTATTAAGAAGATGAAGCATTAGCACCTGTATCATTTATGCATCCAATAAGACATTTAGATTGAATAATTACAAATTCAATTTTAGAGAAAATAGGTAACATGAAAAACTACTTTTTAATTTAGAAAACAGAGCTGTCTAATAAAAGGTGTGCAGTATATTCCAAATATATGATTGATATGTCAGCGTGGCATTATTTATTCATTTGGTGAAGACACAGAATTTATGTCAGCAGTATTTTAGGAGTGGTGCTAGATGGCAAGATATAGTGTTGCAGCATAATGCATACACTGACAAGTCCGGGCGGTATAATACCTACTGTTTCATTTCAATGGGAAGATGAATCTTGGTCAGAATTGATGAGTTCAATATGACTACTAAAAATATTAGAATAAATAGCTACATAAATGTAATACGTTATGTAATGCGTTCATTTAATACGTAAATTATGGTTATCTAGTAGGAAACTTTTAAAATTTAATGTCAAAACAACGGGAGAATGTATGGAGAGTTATTGAATTTAGTTTTTTACACAAATACTGGTGTTTATAAAGTATCTAATGTGCTCTTTATATAAAACTATCATGTATATTTTCCTATGGTAGAGATGTTATATGTATCTCTATATGTAGAATGCATCACGTGGCGGGGTAAGTTCATATAACTGCGCAGAAATCCAATCCCCTCATGTATAATAATCTTATTCAGGTAAGAAGTAACATGCAAAGCAGCAGACTGGAAATCTCCATGATAGGCTATTCCTAGTACATGACAGTGTGTTCTCTGCAGTTTCTTGGTCCGCAGAGACTCCTTATGCTTGCTGAGTCTGTGTCTAAGGGCTCTGGTCTTCTCTGGCCTCAGATCTAGGTTTGTACTTCTTATCTTTGTAGTAATTCCATAAATCTTCTTTCTTTTCTGGTTGCTTACAGTCACAACTCTGGAGAGGGATTTGCTAAAATGGTTCATGGAAAGCTTTGAAGCAGCACCTACTTTCAATTTAGTAACTCTAAGGGCCAGATTTACCAAGCTGTGGGTTTGGAAAAGTGGAGATCTTGCGCATAGCAACCAATCAGATTCTAGCTCTACCTTTCCTATTACATACTAGAGAATGTCAGCTAGAATCTGATTGGTTGTTATGGGCAACATCTCCACTTTTCCAAACCCGCAGCTTAGAAAATCTGGCTCTACGTCTACTTTGAGGTCAACCAGCTGCTTCAACAGATCCTACTTTTTCATATCACTGAGGTATTCGGACCTTAATTTTGGCATTTTCACTGCCGGCTACCAGAAGACAGCTGAGATTTAATCCAGCATTAGAGTACATTATGGTTGGCTTTTTATTGGCTGCCACACTAATTACTGTGACACTCTATACAAACCGGTGTCATAGTGATGTGTATATGTTACTAAAATAAAAATATTCACAATACTGTACATTATCTGTAATGTGAAAGAACAAAAGCTTACAGGTCTTAACCAAATTAACTTATTCCCCTAAAATAGTTAAATATTTTCTCTAATAATCATTGAATAAATGCTATATATGTAAATTATAGGTGTTAAAATAGAATTCATGCCGTAATATACATTGTATTCAAACCAACCGACTAAAATTATTTAAAAATAAATCTGTCATAAGTGGAATGTTTACCATAGTGTCATGAGATACACTAATGGAGTAACATTATCATCTGGAAGAAAATAATGATTGTAAATGTGAACATGTTGTTTTCTATCCTAAATTGGACACAGAGTTCGTGTCTCTGTGATTAGAAGGCTTTTTATATAATGGAGTATACTGTAGATGTCAATGTTATTTGAAACAATATCTTTAATAAACTCTTTTAGTGAATGAATGTGAATGTCAATAGGATAGTTGGGATTATTCAGCAACTGGAAACATGGCAACACTTTCATCAAACATGCAAGTTCTTCATCAACAATTATTGAACCCACAGACATTGCTTGCTGTTTGCTTTAATCTGTTACAGGCTTTTACATCTACATTGAAACATGCTGCATATGCATTTATATGAGCATAAATTACTCTCCTGTAACCATTATGAATATCAATCAGTATGACTGATATGTGAAAAGGAGACCACAATTCCAATCATTGGGGATCCTTCTTGCCAATACTAGAGTGTTGAAAATAACACAGGGCAAGGAGATTTTGTAGACAAACGTTTGAATATGATACATCTTAAGAAGTGATTTTTACAAGTCCACTCTTTTAATGCATAGCTGCGTATTCAACAGTTTTATCAAGAAAAATTAATCATTTGTTACCAACTGTACCCTTTAGCCATTCTTATATCATTAATTTGCAATTTGTGATCATAAGCTCAGGATCTAGCTCTGTAGCAGGACGTCTATTATTTCTGTGCTTTTACTTTAGACTTTGATGCATGCATATATTAACTATTGTCCTTCCCAATAGCACCTTATTATTAGCATTGTATTTTAATTCATTTTAACAGCTTTTTTTTATTATTCTGTTTCCGCTTCCGCAGAGTACAATATCCAGCACTTCTTACTTTCTTTGTTTTAAATTATTAAACCTTATGTTTTACTGAAAAAGTTTAGTACACACACACACACACACACACACACACACTATTAGACTACCAATATGGATTGGCATGGATCAGCCAAGATTCTAGTGTGTTACTATATGGACCTCTCTGACATTATTCTTTTCAGTTACTGGTACTATTGTATTAATATACATACAGTATATACATATATAAAGTATTATTTTTGTATAAAAAAGTTTTAACGTAAGTTTCGCCTAAAGTTATACATTATAATTATAGAAACAATTATCCCCACTGTGGTGCCAGAACAAAAAAAGGTCCTACACTGTAAATAAATATATTGGCAGTTATCTATTTGTAACCTAATAACAATATTTATCATTAAGAATATTAGAGAGCCTTTCCCTTCCTTCCATGTGGCTCACACCATCTTTATTTTAAAACCTGGTATGGCCCCGATCAGATTGTCTCATATAGGACCATTCCTTTATTGAACAAAGACTGCAAACTACTAGCAAATTACTATTTGCTGCTCACAGCACACCAAAAGGACTTTACACATACGGGACGGGACGGGGGAAGCCCTGTTATGATCAGGTATGCGGCTGTAAGTGTCAAGATTTCCTACCGACAGTGGGGAGTGCATGGGGCATGCACCCCTGCTACGATGCCGGACGTAATGACCTCGGGCACCCGTAAAGAACTCGTAGGTCTGGATCCGACCCAATGTTAGGATAAAAAGAGGCCTTAACAGCTATCATACTTTGTTTCTGCCGTTCACTGGAAATTCGGCCTTCCATCAGGGGGTTGTGTCCTATCCATTTGCAGGTTGGAGGTAGAAGGGAATCAGACAAGTTAGGAAACTTGCAGATCCGTGTAGACAGCAGATATTAACCAGTAATCAAATTAGTGAGAACTATGGGCTACCGGTCACCCATGTCTGCCATACACCAAGCTAGGCATTATGCTAAATCAGTGGTCTCAGCCTTTTTTTCTACAGACTGGAAAAATCCACTGGACATGGTGTTATCCCAATCACCGGTGGCTAGGGGTGCCATATCTTGGTATTATAAGATACTTAGGGTGTCCATAGCCCATACTCAAACTCAATCTGGATTGGCAATGTTGCTGGAAAAGCCACTATGTACCGAGAAATGTATATGAACATTTTTCACCGAGATTATTTTTCCCCAAAAATAAGTCATATATTGGGCTTAATGGAGACAGACCATTGTCAAAAATGTGATCAGCCATCAGCCTCTTTTTATCATTACATGTGGGAATGCCCAGTAATTAAATTGTTTTGGCGACGAGTCCAGATATTTGCCTCCCAACATCTTTTTAATTATGTACCCCTCAGTCCCATGTGGGCCATTCTGGGTATCATAGATCCTAATTTTAAGTGTGCCTGGGAATGCAAATGACTTGTATTGATTATATACTGTAGCACGGAAGTGTATATTAATTACAAATGTGGATTATTAAAGATCTTCCTACCCTGGCCTTGTTTCGCAATAAATGATCATTCATATTTAGGATGAAGTGGCTGTAGGCTTCCATACATAAGGAGAGATATGCTAATAATTTATTTGAAATGTGGGAAGGCTTAATTGACACCTTACCACACTCAGTCAGACTATTTACAAATATTTCCATTGTACCAGTTGGCATGAGACTCGTCTACACCTCTCAATCCACTGATTAACTTAGCTGATGTGTGACCATAAACTTATCACAATTCTGACACAAATTTAGCCTACACAAAAGCCTGAGGACATGTTCACTATTGAACTAATGTATCACCGCATATTTCGTTGTATCATAATGTCAATTGTGAATGTTTATATATGTTTCCTGCCTCTCTTGATCTTGTAATATCACAAAGCTGTATTTTTGATATTTTTGAATAATTGTTTAACAATAACCTTGTACTCTAATACAGAGAAGTAAAAAAAAAAAAGAATATTAGAGAGCAATAAAGAGGTACAAGATTTATGTTTAAATTACATGAAAAAATAAAAACATTAAAAAAAAATCGCCAGCTTGCACAGATTCCCCAAAATCACTTATAAACTAAAAAACTTGGCCATGTATTGATATAACATCCAAGTCGAATGTGTGTCATAACCAGTCTTACCAATGTTTGCAGGGTCACTGAACATGTCACTTCTGTTCTTTTTCCATGCCAGCAGGTTCTCCAAGCTGACATAATCTGCAGCCTCTATGTGTCTGCTAACTGTTAGCATCATCCTGTGTGCCTTTGAAATGCCAAAGTGAACTTGTGCCTCTTCTATCAGTGATATTTCTCCCAGACTGATTGCTGCCTCATAAGCTTGAGAAAAATACTGGCACGCTTTATCGTAATTTCCCTGCAAGAACATAAAATACAATGATGTTAATTAATTATATGAAAATTATTGACATTGTTTCTTTTTTTGTTACCAGCTAAACGGCTATATGTAAAACGGCTTTATGTAAATAAAGGAAAATATAATAGCATTGCTAGTATTGTTCAGTAAGCCATTCTAGGCCTAAGCTTAACAAAACATTATGTTCTTAAATATACGCAACTAGTAGCAAGGCGACACCTCGGCACGTCCCCAGTTTTCAGGTTCTTAAGCGACTTACGAATGCCATAGAGCTCCCTTATTTTACCTTATTAATTAAGAACGTAATTGCGTAACCGCGGCCAGATTTGCTCATTTACATGCCTCCCTCCACCCAATCTTCATACTTAATTTTCCCCGGCACCCCCCTTCTTAACTGTGAATCAGGTCCTAGGTTCGTAGTGGTGATTCACAGCAGTCCAGTTCCTAAGTCCAACATAGATTGCGTATATAAGTTACTACGCATGCGCAGTATAACCCTTCCTAAATATACGCACCTAAAAACCCGCAGATTCTTAAGTGTGAATCAGGTCCAATGTTTTTAAACAGTGGAACACCACTCCGGTCCCAGAAGTAGGTGTAATGGAAAGTTAGGAGTATCTGTTCTTATTAAATACTCTGGAAAGAGAAAGGACCGGATCCAAAATGTCATTTATTCACTGATTTTCAAGCTCGGATTTTGTCTGATTTTTGTATTCTGCGCATTCTGCGCATTCTATGCATCCCACCCTTCAGACTTCCGACAAATGACACTTACAATAAATGACAATTCTGACAGCTTGTGGCCATTTAAGGTTGGCATGAGTTGGGAGGGAATGGCTATTAGAATTGTTTTTGTGCGGGGAGTGGTTAGTTGAGCGCATACACGGATGTCTGGATATGGTGCACAGAGCGGAACACATCCAATTATCGCAGATCCACGCACAATAAAAACAGATATCTGGATTTGGTCCCATGTGCACTTGACCATCCAAACATTTTAATTGGAAAGGAGGGATATAGGATATCATTTTGTTTTGGCACCTCTAAATCATCTAAAGAAGCCCCTCTACGGGCTACATTTACTAAGCTGCGGGTTTGGAAATGTGGAGATGTTGCCCATAGCAACCAATCAGATTCTAGCTGACATTCTCTAGTATGTAATAAAAAAGTGAGAGCTAGAATTTGATTGGTTGCTCTGGCCAACATCTCCACTTTTCTAAACCCGCAGCTTAGTAAATCTGGTCCTAAATGTACGTTACTTATAGTTCTTACAATTATGCCAGAAACAGTAGAGTCCCCACTTACTATGGCAAAGTTATACCCTATGTCCTCTACTCCCAGGGTCCTTATATATATTAGGAAGGAGGGGAAGAATTTAACCCCTCCCCCCTCAGTCCTGATATCACTACATGTTGCAACTTGAGGGATTCAGATGTATTTTCATTTTTTTTTCCATACTTGGAAATATTTAGCACAAAAATACTGAATATGTTTACAATTTAGCCAGGAAATATCACCTCTAACTTTGTCTGTTTTTTTTTAAATTTCAGCCTGGTTTTGCTGAGGTTCAGATTTGCTATTTCTTGAAATGATCCACTGTGCACCTGCACCTGCATATATTAAAGTTAGCCAGTATCTCTTGTGTATTTTTTTGTTTTCAAACAATAGTTGGTTAGTGCCAATAGTTGAGGGTGGTGTATGTTTACAGTATTACATGTTAGCAGTGGTGAAGTGTTACAACAGCAGGAGTGAGAGCAAAATGGTATGCTCCTTGTCATCTCCAATACCATAATCACTCAGACAAGAGGCTTTCCTGTCTGACAGAAATATATTCAAGCACCATGTAATAGTTGTTTAATGTTAAGTCAGGAAACCAGAGTGCACTTACCCTACAAACCATCAAAACATTATTATTTTAGCAGTGTGGAACATGACTATAGTCGGTATTACTGAAAACAAGCACACTTTACCCTTAAGACACAATTAAAATCTTTCAGAAACAGCACTGTTATGTTACTAACAAAATATTTAGTGTTATTGTTGTTCACAGCAGGCGTTTAAAGTAAATATATTCACACCACTGCGGTTAATGGACCTGCTATACGATTGTGAGCTGAGAATATTAAATAATAATCCATAGAAAAGGCAGATACCCACAGCCAAACATTTTGCCTATTAAGGTTCTGCTGTTAATTGCTTTCTTTTTTTTTTTTTTGCTGAGGGAAATTCTACTTTATTTCTGCCATTTATAAGTTAATATTCATTAATATAAGGAAGAGAAAGAAAAAGCGATATCTAGAATGTATTGGCTATACCACGTTGTTAAAACTTTCCAACAGCTTGGGATTTTGAAACTGAAAAAGTTCTAGGAAATTTAGCATGTTTTATTTAAGGATGATAATAGTTTAAGTAGATTAAGAGATAATTTTATGTTTATTTATTTTAGTATTGTTTACACAAGTTGTTAAGTTTAATAGAATTAATCCAGACTTACAAAATGTGTGCATCTAATTCCGCTCTTTGCAAGCTGAAAACACCTACATTTCGTGAATGTGCTTGCGCTCAGCGGATTTCCAGTATGGATCTGGACCCTAAGGAGCCAGTCTTTTATGTTGTAAGTGGGATTGGAAGGGAAAAGTTGCATATAACTTGTGCATTAGGTAGGAGGGTGGGGGTTATTGAAAAGTTACTGTAAGAGTGTGTTTATTATGCCCTATTCACTGTTCTGTGCCATTCCCATAGGGGGGGGCTACTACATGTGGGGAGGGGGCTACCTGCACAGTAGTCAGGATGCAGCACGGATCCAGCATTGGATCTCTGCTTCTGCTGTGCTCAGAGCTCTGAGTCTGGATCCTGTCTGACCAATATTGGCAGTTAAGACCCAACTACTATTTATGCTCATATTAGTGTTAACATGCTCTTTGCATGCCCTTTATTCTTTATTTACCCAGAAAATATGAAACACAGAAGTGATTTAAAAATGTTAGCTATCATAGTTGTAAATTAAATATAGAACTACAGTATATACTGTGTTATAGAAATGTAATTAACTGCATTCTAACTACCGTATGGGTGTAGGGGAAACCACTTCTCTCTGGTGTCACGCCAGGCAAATAAAATATCGCAGAACAGAAGCCCTTTCTGCTATATCACACCCCACCGTTGTAATACCAGAGCGCCTCTGCCCCATGGATCTTAAGGTACATCCCTACTATGCAATTATGAGAGGCAGTTAGGATTGAATCTAGGTGAAGGAAGCTGGAAATCATTTGACCATCTTCTCCTTCTTTGCAAACACCTTAATGTCAATCCACAAACCAATATGGAAATGCAGGCACACATTTCTGGCTATGAGCACATAACTGCCATAATTATGGATATCATTTGGGGTGTATTCAGTTGCATCTTGTGCTGGGTGATGCTGTGAATGGCACTGATTCTCATCTATTACAGTAGCTTCCGAGTGTAAACAATTTAAGGTGTCTCTAAGGAATGTCTTAGATTTTAGGCTGCCATTTTCTTATCGTCCTTGCAGAGACAGAATTGACAATCCCTACTGAAGCTTTTTCTTGCTTGGCAGCTACTTTTATAGACCGGAATAAGCACACTTCCATATGGGACATCTTTAATGCATTGTGTACTGCGAAACGGAATTTAATATATCCGTTATTGCCAGAAGAGTTGTCATAGTCAAGACGGAAATTAAGCAGTGATGGTATAGAAATCTAGAACTAAGAAGTAAATAAAAGTCACTGTATACAGTGGTTCTCACTGAGCCACTATGCTGCCAGAAGATGTCCAATTATTATACAATGGTGAAGCCATTGCAACCTTGTATAATAATTGGACATCTTGTGGCAGCATGGTGGCTCAGTGAGTAGCATTTGTGCCTCACACTGAGGTCATGAGTTCAACTCCTGGACTAGGCGTTAACTGTGTAGAGCTTGTATATTCTCCCCATGTCTGTGTGGGTTTCCTCCCACATTCCAAAAACATACTGGAATGTTAATTGACTGCTGAATAAATGAACCCTAATATCTGTGTGTGTGTATGTCTGTGTTAGGAGCCTTACTTTGTAGCTCCAATAGGGCAGGGACTGATGTGAATGTGAAATATTCTATGTAAAGTGATATGTAATCTGAAAGTACTATATAAAAAGCTGTTAATAAATACATGATTTCTGGAAATGACAGCATAGACAGAGAAGTTGGCTAACTACAACATTAAAGTGGCTTGCCTGTATATTTTATTTTCCATTATATATAATCAGAGCAATACAAAAAATATATATCTTTGTAAACAGACAAGGATTACCAAACAAATGAAGCTATTGCTGACAGAAACTGACCTGCCCATTATAGCCTGGGTGGCAGGTGACAGAAAGTGACCTGCCCATTATAGCCTGGGTGGCAGGTCCCGTCTACAAACTTATTAGGAGAAACATCACACAGTTAACCAGTGTCTGAACTGAATGGGTAAGAAACTATTTATGTTATGACCTAAAACAATGAGCTCACGAATATTTTATTACTGTATTGGTATATAATATTCTTTATTTATACTGTCACTTGTGTATCAGGTAACATGCATAACATAATGCCAAATAATTAAATGCATAAAACTAATACAAATTTTGGATATTTCCATAAATAGTTAATAGTATATAGAGTATTTAAAGGTCTGCAAAGCACTGATCATATATACTGCACCAGTGATGTGTCACAGATTCCTTTGGCTCTAATGAGATTTTCCTTTTTATCTACTTGTATCAAAAGATTTTTTTCCCCACTGGTCATCTTAATGGACCTGAGAACAGCAAGATTGGTGAAATAGCTTAACTTCTCTAAAGACCCATATTACACACCATATGTCACAAACTTTAGTGGCTTCGGCTTTCACTTGGGCTTTAAACATCAGACGTCTTCCCCCATACTGTGTCAAAAGTCAGTCCTGTATCATGAACTCAAAATCTTCCCTAGTTGGGATCTGCAGCAAGCAGGATGCCATCAGCACGGGCTAATCTTGCGATAATCACAACTGGCAATTAGCACACTCTAACCAGCTGTCAAGCAGCAGACCGCAAAGAGTGACTCTTCCATTTAAACCCACAGGAAAGCAGTATGTGCACTTTTTTTCAAAGCTATTCTTCCCTACTGGGAATTAAATGACACAAAGAAGTCACCAATATTACTACTTCTGCAGCACAAATGGCAGGCAGCTGCACACAGTGCACTGGCTCACAGCATGTGGATATCTCGCAAAATACATAGAAGCTGGATATAACCAAAAAACACATAAAAATAAAAGCAAATGATATGCAATAATATCAAGACAATATTGTTATTATGAGTCATATAATGCATATGAATGATAACAGGCATTGTAGATATTCAAATAACAGGTAGGGAGATTTATAGATCAAAGATATACAACCTGTAGAGATTCAGCTGTTTGTACAGTTCTCTGTATAGTTTGTAAATGGTTCATTACAAGTCTCAAGATAAAGACAGATTGCACATTTCTATATTGTCATTGGCATCAGTGATTGAAATAAGACAGTATTCTACTGCCCTACTTCTTTAATAGTAAAACTACAATTAAATCTCCATTCCAATGATGCCCCATAAGAGATTTACACTCTGCATTTTTTCATCCTTATATTTTGAAGAGAAGCAAATGTTTCTATTTAATTCAAATTATTTTTGTCTATAAAAACGTAAAGATTGTTGCTCACTGTTTTCATGTAAAGCCACATATTATTACCCATAATGATTTTTATCAATCTTTGGTAAAACTCTATTATTAGCCATCTTATGTCAGATTCATTCCTAGGAGTCCAACAGCTTTAGCTTCTTCTTCATACCTTTAAAAGCAGTGTGCCATCTTACCTCAAAAACCAAGGGCCAGATTTACTAAGCTGCAGGTTTGGGAAAGTGGAGATGTTGCCCATAGAAACCAATCAGATTCTGGTTGACATTCTCTAGTATGTAATAGAAAAGTGAGAGCTAGAATCTGATTGGTTGCTATGGGCAACATCTCGACTTTCCCAAACCCACAGCTTAATAAATCTGGCCCTAAACATAGCAATAATGGACCAAATTGTAAGAATCCATTTTCCACTATTTTACATGTGCTTTGATCAGATGGCAGACGTGTTTTCATACTGTGCATGCACACACATTCTTGCTGCCTGTTTGGAACACACTGTGACAGATATAGACATAAGGCGAATTCTAATTCTAATATCTCCTGGAGCTATAGTGCAACCACTAGTGAGCATGCAATGTACAGTATGTACAGAACAGGTGTGTTCTCTGTGGAGCTATAGTGATACCACTAGTGGGCATGCAATGTACAGTATGTACAGAACAGGTGTGTTCTCTCTGGAGCTATATTGCAACCACTAGTGGGCATGCAATGTACAGAACAGGTGTGTTCTCTCTGGAGCTGATCCAGAGTTTTAGTGCAGTGGATGTGCAAAATGGGCACTGATGCAGATAGGCTAATAGGCTGCAGGGTATAATGCAGTAGCCAGTAGCAGTAGTTGGTATGTGTACCGTGTTTTTTATTTATTATTTTGTTGCTGTAGTAGAAATATGCCCCAAAAATTTATAAAAACACATAAAAGAAATGTGCAGCAATACGTTGATATTTAGGATTAAACACCCCCCCTCCATCAGTTCAGTGTTGTACAGTGTGTATAACCAGAAGTGTGTTTTAAAGCATAATTGATTCTTAACTTCAACAATTTGATTTTTGTTATGTGTGTAGGGCTATGTTTTAACTAAGGCCATTTAATGAAGGAAAATTTCCTCAGTCTTACACTTACAACAGGCCTGAGCCAAAGCACAAAGAATGCAGCCTGCTACTGCGCTCGCTGCAGCACAAGAGTGCCCATTTTCTCACTGAAATATAGTGGAACACCTCACTCCACTAGTGCAGAACACATGGAACAGGTGTCAACTACAACCAAGGCAAGCATGGTGGCTCAGTGAGTAACACTTGTGTCTTACAGCACTGAGGTCATGAGTTTGATTCCTGAACTAGGCCTTAACTTTGTGGAGTTTGTATTTTCTCCCTGTGTCTGCGTGGGTTTCCTCCCACATGCCAGAAAAGAAGAACATACTGGTAATTGACTGCTGACTAAATTAACCCTAGTCTAGTGTGTTAAGGACCTTAGTATGAAGCTCCAATAGGCGCAGGGACTGATGGGAATGTCTAAAGTTCTCTATAAAGCGCTGCTTTACTATATAATTAAGGGATAAGGTTTCATAAGACTCCTCTAGAATGAAACCAGTGTATGAAATGCTAATTCTCCAGAGCCATCATGCCCTGTGTTTTCAAATTTCACAAATATAAGCATCATGTGGATTTTCTCCTCTAGTGCTAGAGAATAAGCAAACAGCTGGATATTCCAAATCCCTCAATACTTCAAGGGTCTCAGAAAGTTAATTCTAAACACAGTTGTTCATATCTTTCACATTTAAGAATTAGATATGGGTCAGTAGTATTTAGTTGCATTGATATGTTTATAGGGGGATGTCAGAGATTAAACTGGTAATCACAGATCTCAGTGGCTGCACACTTGTCTACCTAGAAAGATTTGTATATTACAGTCTCTGGTCAATATTTTCCAGGTTGTCTTGAAAATATTATCTAACCCGCCTAGGCCATCCTGGGCTACTCTTATTACATTTTTTACTTGTACTTAAGTAAAAAGTACTATCCATCAAATCATCTTTATAAACTGGCATCTTAATAACCACCTGGCATTAATATTTATGTCTAATTCATCTCCTAGCACCAAAAAGACATAAAAGGCTGTATATTTTATGTAATACTCAAGAAATGGTTGGGAATAAACATATCAGTGCTATGTTGTTGTTCCTAGGTGAGTGACAATTGTTGGTATGAGAAGGCATGTGCAAGTAAAACAATAAGAATATATAGGATAAAGAATAACCAATGGCTAATACATTAGCCAAGACTCTGATAAATTATAGTTATGATTTAGTACACCTTTTGAAAAAGTAGAGAGTGTACAGAGGGGCTGGAGTGAACAGTGTGGAGAGGGAGATGGAAAGCAAGGGGGGAAGGGGAGTTGGAGAGCTACAGAATAGTGTGGTGGGGGAGCTGAAGAGAACAGTGGGGAATGGAGGCTGGAGAGAACAGTGTGGAGAGGGAGCTGGAGAGAAGAGTATGGAGGGGGAGAGGGAGAAAACAGTGTGTAGAGGGATCTTGAGAGAACAGTGTGTGGGGGGATCTTGAGAGAACAGTGTGTAGAGGGATCTGGAAAGAACAGCGTGTAGAGGGATCGGGAGAGAACAGTGTGTGGAGGGATCTGGAGAGAACAGCGTGTAGAGGGATCTGGAGAGAACAGTGTGTGGAGGGATCTGGAGAGAACAGTGTGTGGAGGGATCTGGAGAGAACAGCGGGTAGAGGGATCTGGAGAGAACAGTGTGTAGAGGGATCTGGAGAGAACAGCGTGTAGAGGGATCTGGAGAGAACAGTGTGTAGAGGGATCAGGAAAAAACAGCGTGTAGAGGGATCTGGAGAGAACAGTGTGTAGAGGGATCTGGAGAGAACAGTGTGTGGAGGGATCTGGAGAGAACAGTGTGTGAGGGATCTGGAGAGAACAGTGGGTAAAAGAGGCTGAAGAGCACAGTGTGAAGAGGGATCACCAACTAGTACAAAATGACAAGCAATTGATTTCTATTTGCTGATCATTGCAAGACAAATGTAAATACAGGTATAGTGCTTTACTGTAAAGTACTGGTGCTACACTGAGGGTGTTATTATAAAGAGTGCCACATAATGGAATTGCTCCTGAAAATATGATATATTGCCATTTATTTCATAGACCTGCACATCACCCCAAATATTTTATGATTTATTTACATATGATTATGTATTTAATGCCTATGCAGGTGTTTCATGTATTTCATTCCTCTGCACATATAATAATGTAATTCATGTCTCTGTACATGTTAATATGTATTGTAACCCCCTGTACATGTGACTATGCACCATACATCTTCTATATATTTCCATGGTGCTTGATGCTACACTCCCTTTATCACAAGAATAATTATAAAAACGACAAGATAGAATTTAATCAGTACTTACATTTCCATTGAAAATGTCTCCAAGACATATACACGTCTCTGCAAGGCTTTTGTATAAATTGCTTCTTTTGGCAACTTCTATAAAATTTTCTAGGTACTCAATGCTTTCATCAATTTTTCCTTCGCTGAAGAGAAACAACACAAGAGAGAAGCAGTTGGTTTACCATTCTGTGTAAAGTGGAGAGTTTTACAATTGTTAGGATAATGAAACACCTAAGCAATTATGCATGCAGATGCACCTCAATTTCTGTATGGATCTAGATCCGCAAAACGCAGACTTCCATAGATTTTTTTTACTTCTGATAGTTGGGCGAGTGCAAAGACAAGAGTGGGTTTGATATTGGAATTGGATGGTATGAACGTGCCTTACGCACTCCAGACTTCCAATTTGTCCCCAATTTAAGTAAGAACAAATCAGAAATCTTAAAGTAGGTGTCACAGTTCAGAAGTCCATGCACGGAAGGGAAGTGGGACTGTTAAAGTCTAATTAAATATCAGAACAATCTGCACACATTATTATACATTATTTTATATCTGAGCATATGAAAGTTTAACGTTACATGACCTCAATTGGATGTAACATCAGCAAACATTTGTTTATGGCATGGCATTTGTTTAGCCCTTTCTTTGTAGAACCAATTTCTTTATATATATACAGTATATATATATAGTACCAATTTCTTAGTAGTACATATGCATTTCATTTACAATGCAAGTATTGTTGCTTTACAGTGGTAAATATGCTCAAATACAAGGTAAACCAGTTGACAAGCTACATAATCTCTGGTTGTTCCTTTCTCAACACGTATGTCAACATTATTGTTATTTTATGATGATAACAGGGCGTGCTCATTGTCAACATTGATTAACTGATCAATAAAGTTTGGAAAAAACTATCATTTTGAGCCAATAACTTCAGAAGTTGCAAGTTAGGTCTAAAACGACACCGTAGTTCAGAGGGTTGTATACTGTGTGTAGCTCCAAACAATAATTAAAATGAAAAAAAAAAAATCCTCTATGTTACAGTGTAGTTTACTCCAATACAAAATTTTTTTTTATTGCTTCTGCTAATATACATCAGCATTATCTGCTCTCCGAAAAACTGTTCAAATGAAATGCATTCATCCCTACATCTGCCATATTTTTTTAAGGCATGGGCTAATGAAAGTTAACATGTTCACTTATCATGGAACAAGAAAACACTCTCCCCATAGTACATCAATACCAGCAAAATCTTGCAATTCAAATAGTTACATAACAACAGCAACACTGGTAATAACTTTCAATAACTACAAACAATCAATATATATACTCTAATGCATTGTACACATACAAGCTCTGGCCATCAGCAGTGTTAAGGAAATCAAACACAATCTTAGAGGATAAATGCAAAGGATTTACTGAGGATAAAAGAAAGGGTTACGGTGTTAGACAAATATTAATGCCTGTGTTCCCAATTCTCTGAATGCAGTGCACAGGTGCAGCTTGGAGAGCATATTATTGGTTGTAATCTCCAAATTCATTCAACCAGACCTTAGAGAGTTAAAAACATATATTTCTGACAAGCAGAACTCTTTGGTCCAAAGCGAAAAAAAAGAATGGAAACTGATAGGATATTTGTCTACCAAGGTGATTCTAGTTTCCAGATGGGCAAACGGGACTTTAAACACCCATATCCCTTGACAACTGTCCAATTATGTATATCACACTTGGCCTACTGTTTGCTGTAGAAGTAATCAATAAAGGATGTGGTTGAGTGAACATAGGTTTTGGTTGAACCAATGCATGAAAACTTAATCATTTACTCAGAATGGAGAAATCAAATAGAGCAGGGATGAAACTACCACAAAGGGGATTCTTGATGGTGCTATAAGGTTGGAGGCTGGAGATTAAAGTATTAAGGTAAATGGAAATAGCGAGAAGGGAAACATATAAAAAATAAATAGCTTTCTCCTAATTTCAAGAACTAATATGAATTGCCATGCTTGTTTTTTTCTAAAAGTTACAATTGCAAAGTAATGTCAACCAGATTCTGAATTTATTTGAGGGAGAAATAATGTGCAATTTTGCAATTTATGCAAGTATTTAAATTATTAAATAAACAATAACTAAACAAACAAGATTATTGTTGATGGCTTTCAATTTTTCCCTGATGTTCACGTGTTCAGCTCAGATATCGTTCATTGTTATATTGATCAAAGAGATATGCGCTCTTGTAGGAAATGACACTTCCAACAGGGGGCTGGGTTGTGATCACAAGAGGGCCTTACTTGACATTGCAATGTGCAGTATAGGCAAGCAACAGATTGTGTACCAATTCAGAATTCCAAAGTTCCTCCATTTTGTGTTTGCATAAGTTGGACAACATAAGGTAGAGTACAGGCAACATAGGGCACTTTTGTAGAGGTATTATTGGTTGGTATTATAGGTTGTTAAATAGTGGAGTTAAAAGATTGAGGTTATAGTAGTATAACCTATTACAGTGCATAAGGGCCAAAAGTTAAACTGGAAATAGAGAACAGTTAAGGCAGGAATGGGCAACATGTGATAATCCAGGTGTGAAACTACAAGTCCCATCCTGCTTTGCCAGTTCTCAGCTTGCCTTGGCTGTTGGGGCATGATGGGAATTGTTGTTTCACAAAACCTGGGTAAGGGCTATTTTAATAATCCATCAATAATATATTATAAACAGCATCATAGCACTTGTTTAGCCTTACTTTAAACTCTATAGGGTCTTATTTGGCCCATGCTGACCAGCTCCCTCCAGCTCTCCACCTGGACTGTGAGTTAGGTGCTGCTCACTCATATAAACCATACAATGTGTCTGAATGTGACCAATAACCAACTAGTTTGTTGTAGGGTTTTTTCGTCAACTTTCACTCAGTGAAGATTTTGAAAGTCAATATCATTAAGATTTTTGGGAATTACTGCAATATTTGATAAGATAATGCTGATTTGATACATATTTGGAATGGAATATTTAGGTTCTTGAAATGGCATGTTATCAGAAAAAGCCATGAAAATACTGGAAACAATTAGTAGAAAAACAAGGGTTTTATGGCATTTGTGAGAATATGCAGAGGCTTTAGTTTTTGCAGTAATTAATACCAAACAAAGCAAAATACTGAACTTTATTGCATACTTCAAGCAGACAACAATTCTTAATGATAAAAAAGTGTTTAAAGTACTACAGGACAAATTAATTGATATATCTGTCTGTTTATCTAGATATTTAGACAGATCACAATACAATGATACAGTAAGTGGAAGAGCACAGAACAGGAAAACATCTGAAGCTGTCTAACACTGCCCTTTTAAACTGTATTTGTTTCAGATAATTTAGATTGAAAGGGTCATTCCAGAAGGGCAGTGCTTAAGATGTAAAGAGCCAGTAAATGGGAAGTGACAGATCTCTAGCATTTCAAGTCTTTCACAGATGAATGATTCTTCAGTGACAGCAAAACATGGGAGTGTTGTCTTACCTTTCAAGAGCTTTTGCCATTGCTTCATATGCTTTTCCTAGCCCAACATTATCTCCAATTTCTTTAGAGATTTCCATGTAAGTGGTAAGAGACTGTAATGAGAGACACTGTAGAATTAGGATCCAAATATTCAATAACAGCAAATAAATATGATTAAAAAAAAATATATATTGTTATGGTTAAATTAAGTAAAACGCAGAATAAATGCTCTGCTACCTGTGTGGATCAATCAGTAGTGGCATTCTCAGGGTTGCAGAAGTTTAGTCCAGTTAATAGGGAGTATGAGTGCATGAAGATTAACATAGTGTACACACTTTCTGAATTGTTTGCAGTAAGCTTTGTAATGCAATGCAACTAATAAATAAACTCTCTCTCTCTCTCTATATCATGGGGCCCAGGACATCCGCAGGCCCCACCCCTATGTGATGTCATCAGTCATGCCATGTGGGCGGTGCTCCGCAGGCCTGAGTTAGCATCTGACTGGTGCAGGGAAGAATTTCCCTGAGCTCGTTGGCCCGGTAATGATGGCAGGCACCCATCAGCTCCAGGCTGTCCCCACTGATGGCGGGCTTGGAGAGAGAGAGAGAGAGAGAGAAAAACTGTCAGTAAAGGCAGCAAGTAAATCATCAATATAGCCAGTCATCAGTATTGATGTATATTGAATTTACTATTTGTTGCCTTCAAAAGTTAACATCATATACTGTAATGTTTCAGCTGTAAGGTCTTGTATATTAATATTGCATTTTAACCATTTCAAACCATTTATGAAGTGTGCAAGGAGCAGTTTTTAGTTTGGCACTGGTGTAACACTCTGGAGTAGTGCATAGTGCCAGAGGTGTACAGATGATTTAGGGGTGGATCCAGAGCTGCTTGCAGAAATCTGTGAATTTTTGGCACTGCGCATGGGCCAACAAGATTTTAGGGAACGTATCTCAGACTAGGAGATCAGTCTGACAGGGCAATGGGGGCAGGGATAGGCATGCAGATGAGGGTAAGTAGACAGCAGTAGGCAGATCTGTGAGAAGAACTTAAGCTCTGGCTTTGGACACATAAGTAGTCCAAAGTCCGCACATGAGAGGGAAGTGACATGGGACTATAAAACACACAGCAGTCTGGATCAGGTCCTAAATCATAAAACTTGACCTTCTGCAGACTCTTTATTTCAGCCATTGATTAACTAACATTTTAGCTGGGGCGAGAACAGTTATAAACACTTGTACCCTGGATTGGAATAGATTAGAATTGGCAAAGCAGTGAGTGGCAGATGAGAAACAATGATACCTTTATTATCAGCAAATCCATTTCCATATTTTACATTTAAATAAATATGCAAAAAAATCCTTAGAGACTAACCACCGACTTCTCCCTTATAACAACAGTTATTAGGGAGAATTTGTTTCTATTAGATAATAATGTTATAAGTGTTAATGTACAAATGTAATCTATCTATCTATCTATCTATCTATCTATCTATCTATCTATCTATCTATCTATCTATCTATCTCTCATATCTATCTATCTATCTATCTATCTATCTATCTATCTATCTATCTATCTATCTATCTATCAATCTCTCATATCTATCTATCTATCTATCTATCTATCTATCTATCTATCTATCTATCTGTCTATCTATCTAT
>WWET01001305.1:200549-213607 GCA_011038615.1 Limnodynastes dumerilii | reverse complement strand
TATCTATCTATCTATCTATCTATCTATCTATCTATCTATCTATCTATCTATCGATATAGATATATTTAAATACACAGACACGTCTTTTCTATCACCCACCCACTGATTGACTGCTGGCTTTATGATGGCTATGTCACACTAACATTTTAACACAATATCACACACAACTCAGTAGTAAGACCATTACTTTAGGACTCAAGTCTTTCATCGCCTGTGGCTATTTTAATCGCATACTGTAACACCCCAACAATAAAATGTAATTATCTCTGGAATTGAAGGATTCCCATGAGAAAAGCAAGTAAAGATATATAACACAAAAACGCCTCCTGAAGATCCCACTAAGACAAATTGTGCTGCTACCGGATAGTCAAGGTTCTACAGTTGCATTTCAATGCTGAAGTGTATGCTAATTGCCTTTGAATACCAGCCCAATATGAATAATATAATCATATTATTAATGACCATAGTTGGCTGCCTACACTTACACTGCTACTATATATCTGATGTACTCTGTTGCATCAAAAGCTTATGCACAGTCAAAGTAGGTCACATCTTGTGCATTACCTTGATCAAAATTTCAGATTATTTCCTCAAAGATACTAATGAGGTTATTATGATATGACCTATCTCACACAAAACCATGCTGATTATCATTAATATTACTGTACTCTGTGAGAAATAGAAAATCCTCAATGCAGTAGGTTCTTTAGAAAACCGAATAAAAAAAATCAAGTATTAAAAAATAACAAACTATAATTAACAATATATGACAAAATATTAGGATTTATGTGTTAAACAAAGATTTGATCACTATTAACTCCCATATGATTTTTTGTTAATACATCTTTTAAAACACTTTATTTATATAATTTGAAGTACTACATAATTAATATAATATACAAAAATATCTGTTGGAAGGAATATCATTCTCTCAGGCAAGTGCTGCATGCTTACAAAGCACATTCAATTAACTACATGAACAAAGTATGAAGTATGTGGTGCTGCCCTTTATTGCTAGCCAATCCCAATTGATATTTCATGTTGGCTGCTTGCATTTGGCTAGCTGTGATGAGGGATTTCAGATAATACATACTTCGACCCACAATGATTGGATAGTGTTAGAAAGTGCACCTTAATCTTGTGTTACTTTCTCTCCACTTAGTACAATAGACAGAATAATGATAAAAGAATATTGTTGTTTCCCATTTAGACAACGTGTTTTAAAATTTAATAAAGTGGTTCAGGTTAAGTTTTCTTAAGTTTTCTTTCCCAATTTTTGAAATAATTTAAACATGCCAACCTTATAGTTTTCCCTCATATAAAAATCAATGGTAAAAAGTTTTTAATTAAATGGAAAATGATGGAAACTTCAAACTATTTGAAAGATTAGAAACATTGGATCCATATACTTTTAGAAGATTCCTCAATTAACTCAAGATGAACATAGATTAGAACACATTAGTTGTGAAGTCATATAGTTACACTGATTTCATTCACTCACACTAAACTCACCCAAATAAAATCCATTCTGAAAAGAGGTGATATATCTACATTACACGGGTTCCTTTCTACGGTATAAAAATCAGACCTTATTTTCGAGAAGGGGATGGTTAAGATCAGGCTGCAGGGAAGGGAGGGCTAGTTTAATTTAAGGAAGGGGTAAGGGTGAGGATTAGGATAAGGGTTGGTGATGCTAAATACTCACCCATTGCCGACAGGGATTCATGCTGGGGTTCATCGATTCCTTCACTCAAGCAGGAGTAATCGATTTCGGAGCCACGTCGAAAATAGGTGGTAGAAAATGGCCCGTTCTCACCACTGACCCACACTTCATTAAACAGTATTGAAAAAGTATGAGGAAACTAAAATTAGGATATATACAAGTAGGACGGTGGCTCAGTGAGTAGCACTTTTGCCTCACAGCGCTAAGGTCATGAGTTCGATTCCTAAACAAGGACTTATCTGTGTGGGGTTTGTATGTTGTAAGTTGTGTCTGCGTGGGTTTTCTCCCACATTCCAAAAACATGCTGGTAAACTAATTGGCTGCAGACTAAAATTGACCCTAAAATAATTTAAGGAATATCCGGTACTAAAATACAGAGCTGCAGGATTATTTCAGATGTGGGAATCTAGCTACCCACCTAAAATCTAAAAATGTTTAATGTCAAACTAAAATATTCTAGCGCTCTATACACCCTAAATAATAAACAGTAAATATGACAATGGCCTGATCCAGACCTACGTTAAAACGCCAGACAGCAGCGTAAGATTGGCTTAAAAGCCGGCATGCACCAGGCAGATGTTGCCAGATGTTACTACGGAAACGCCCAATTGTTGAACAAATTTGTTGGAACCAGATAAAACACATTGTATATACATAATTTGCATCAACTGTAATTGGAAACTACCAGGGTTGCTGACTTTCTGTTAGATCTCGGAGGGAAGAAATAGATGCCACCATGAAGGCCCCTGTCCATCACTGCTGCAATTCAGTGTTCCTTGGGGTGGGAGGGGCTTGATGATGAAAATCACATCACTAAGTACTGCCCAATCGCTAGTAACACTAGGAATTGTTGTAATGAAAGGCAGGGGGCCCATACTTGCCAGAGATTTGCCTGCTCTCCCAGGAATGACCAGATACTTCAGAGAATCGACAACCTTGACAAAGATATACACACACACAAATTCAGGACATAGCCCATCTATCTAATACTTATGAACACTAACACAAAATGCATAAAGTGGAAAGAAATGAAAAGAGACCTGGAAAAGTATGTTGACCACTATATATGTGTGTAACAAAACATTTACATGCAATCTAGATATAACGGACCGGATTCGCAACAACATTTTTTTTTACTTATATGTCAAGTTCTAAGTGCAGAGCTAATGCGCAAGCATACTAAATATTTTACACTATCTACGTAACGTTACATTATGTAGGTTGCGTACATGCAGTCTTTAAAGACCGCATGTACGAAATCTACGTATTAAAACGCTACGTAAATGGTGTAAAATATTTACTATGCTTGCGCATTAGCTATGCACTTAGAACTAGGCACATAAGTGAAAAAAAACGTTGTAGTGGATTCGGTCCAATAAGAGAATTGATATTTTCAAGAAATACAAGAAAATAGAAGTAGTTCCTTCAGCCATAAAGGAACCACATTGACAAACGTGTTGCTTAATAAGCAAAGAAACACCAAAAAGAACAGTAACCGTGCTACATAAGTCTTAAAAGATGCATTTTCACAATAAAACAGTTTGAATCATTCTCATTGAGCTTCCCCAACATGAACCTGCATTTATGAATACAAAAATCTATGGATATATAGGCTCTTTTAATATAACTTTAGACATGATGAAAATACAAAATAAGTGTTTCATATAAGTATAACAAATATAATAATACCCAAGGAAGTAGAAAGCTATTTTATGATGTGCATTTTCCACAATATGACAAAGAATATACATGGGAAATCACAGAAATATGAATACAGAGAAGAGCAATGTATTATTTATTTGCTTTCTGACCATCTCTCTCAGAAAAAAAACAAGCGTGTCTAAAGCAATTTATCAAGCTTTCTTCAATGCAGCCAAATAAAGGTGTGCAGCAAATGGTTTATGTGAACAAATAACTTAAGAAACACATATTTACAGATACTTGCGTTTGGTATAAGCAAATATACTCTTGTATATCCATCCCAAAAACAGAAAAGCTCAAGAAAATGTATGATTTCTTCTTTTCTTTCTGGCAGATGTGACAAAGACACAAAATGTAATTCCTGCCAAGAGCTTTTATCAACTATGTCATAACAACTAGTAATAAGCGTAAATAATAGATGGCCAAGATCTAGTGGGAAACGGTAGCAATACTAAACAATGTTAGGTGCCTGCTGATAGGGGATTGTGAGAGCTGGAATCCCCTGACTTCCCAGTAGTTTTGGCCTGACAATAAACAACAGTTTAATTCTTTATCTAATCCCAGCCAGGAGGTGAGTTCAGCAGCAAGCTTCTGCAGATGTTCACATCCAATAATCTATCCATAATTGATGAAACAGGGAGGTCAGATGTAATGGCTCCTACTTTTCCAGCAACAAATAAATGGTTATTGACAAAACAAGTCAGTGTGGTGCAGGGAGCTGAGCAGTGACAAGTCTAGGACGATACTGACAATGACTGAAAGAGGAGAATGAGGCTCTTCTTCTTCTACTTCTTCCTACTCCTCAGAATTCAACATCTTGGTGCAGTGCATAAAGGGCCAAACTATTACTCTAAAGAAGGCAGAAAGAACTCAACTATAAAGATGATAAGAACGCAAAGAGGGGAGATTAAAAAAAGGAAGAATGGGGTGAGTATAGACTTAGATAAGTAATGATTTGGCAGAACAGTGATGAGAAACTACTAGGCGGCTTTTAGCAGACTGATGTACCAGCCAGTTCTGTTCCTGAGGCTGCATTTATTTTAGTGTTCTCTCATGCAGCTGGCATCAAATGCTTCTATTTAATATCTTTAGAAAGCAGAATATATAACGCTTGTACCTATGTCAATGTTATTCTAAAACTAATACAGTCTGAACATGGCAATGGCTAAAAAATAGTCTAAGTACATTTTGAGAACTATAAATGTAAATACATCATTTTAAATGAACAAACATAAATAACTTATTTGAAAACTAATGATACTATTAGTAGGGTGGTTTATTTAAACTGTGCTGCAGCATGTGGTCTTTTATGCTTAAACAGTAAAATAACAATAAAATAACTATAAACAAAATGTGAAGATGTTAGTGTAGTTAAATGCCTGATTAGCTCTTTATAGGAAACATAACTCGTTTCATTTTATTTGCGATAGTAATTGTTTTTAAATTTGTCATTTCAGAAGCAGTTTCTGAATATCTGATTTTTTAAGTAATTTTTTTTCCTTTTTTTTGCATTTGGGTTTTTTTTTTATTTCTTTCTTTTTTTTTATATACAAAACGGCAATGATCAATTTTCTCATAATAATCACTTAATTATGAGTTTTCCATGAAGGATATGTCTAAGTGTTTATAAGAACTATGGAAATATAATTGTTTGGTAAATATATTGGCATGCAAAGAGTAAGCAACTCTGCAGGTTCTACAACAAATTGAATGTGAATTGGGCACTAGGAGATTAAATATTTTTTTGAATAATTAATGTGAATGCTGTAGGACTTGAACAAACCTTGGGAGAATTATCGAGCTGTAAGTAAATAATGAAGTCCAGAATGCCAACATTGCCTGCATTCATTATAGTGAATGACATGATGTATTTATATAAATGTGTCCTAACCTATATGATCCAATTAGGCATGAGTTTAGGTGAATGTAACTTTCAGCAAAATGATGAAAGCTATTTCCTTATTGGTTGCAGTACAATATGTGTTAATTGTTCCATGTAAATAAACAAATCTTGGATTTCGTTTTGAAAACAAGCATTTTTTTTACCTAAATATAAATTTTATTATTTCACAAATGATAACAGTTCATAAATAAGAGGTTTACAATAGATAAGGCTATGTTAGAAGAGTTTTATAATTTATATACCTATAAATATAATATTGTATATTTTAACGATATACAACTGCATGCTAGAAGAGAGACCATTTTGTACTTAGACTCAATAAAAAAGGTTAAAATGAAGTTTCCACCCACTGGCCATAAAATGATTATAAAAGTGTTGTGAAATATGGTACAGATATAACTAATTATAAGGAATAATATATTCTTTTACAAAAGCCATTTAAAAGGACCTTGTAGATTATCTCTGTAAACATGCAATAGTTTGTAGGTTTTTAATCATTTACCTAATCATGTAATGTGCCTTTCTCCAGTGACTCTAGTGACACCTCAACTATCAAATGCACCCCACCTGCATAACCAGTAGGAAAGATTGTGGGACAAGCTGGGACCAATGCTATAAAGAAAACATTAGGAAGTAAGGTTCAACAGCCATGTGACATCATGCTGCTAAGTGCATTTGAATAGTTTGAAACCATAAAATGATGTGGCTGCATGGAGTAAGCTGCTGCAGAGCACTGGCATGCAGCACACACAAGCTTTTGGATGGGTACTAACTATGGACCAAATCTGACTTGATAAAGACACCTCAGTTATGGTTTGCGTTCACCACCACGAACAGTCATTTTCGATTACCCACAGCTGGCAGCTAATTGTCGGCGGTGTGTATTTTTGGGAACAGCTGCATTCTGAAAAGAACCCTGCGAACCACTGCTGAACTCGGTGGTTTCCGAAGATATCGAAGCTACAGGTTAGTGCAGGGGAGCTGCGCGGAGGGCATGGAGGGGAGAAGGGGAGACATAGGGTTAGACTGTGGGGAAGGGAGACAGGGTTAGGCAGCGGGGAATGAGGACTTAGGGGTAGGCTGCGGGGAAGGGAGTCTCAGGTTTAGGCTGCAGGGAAGGGAGACTTAGGGTTAGGCTGCGAGGAAGGGTGAGTAAGGGTTAGGGTAATGGCAGGGGAGGGTTAGTGTAAGTACTAGAATAGAGGTTGGGGTAGGGGAAATAGAGAGCGCCGTCCACCTGTCTGAAGGCCAGGATGTTGCTTCCCTTCGGGAACGAGGTCTCGAAAATGGCCCTTTCGGAAAAAGGGCCATTCTCAGTGGCAAACCACACCCCCCACTTACGCACAGAAAGTGCATAAATGGGGTGTCTGGAGGGGAGGACGCATGCACCCTCCAGATGTAGAGTGTGATTTCCGCACATAACACCTATCATACAGAACTCAGAAAGGATTTAAGAACAAAGGGACTGGTCTTATATCAATATTTTATAGTATATACTCAAATTTTGTATTAAACTGTATTAAACCAAATACTGGGAATCACATAGGAAGGGAAACCATCAACTGGAAAGTTATAGTTGTGTTTGTGGGGGCAATGGCCCTCATAAATAGCAAACCTTCAACAAACAGACTGGTGATCAAAGTTGAGTTGTTTAATGCTAAGGGGGAAATGGCCTTAGTGAAATATTATTTATAATAAAAGTTTTATGCCAAATAAGCTATTAAAATATTCTTCTGTGTGTATGAACAATTTCCAATATGCTGAAAGAACTTATATTATATATCACATGACCTTGGCATCTGTGTAATTTAATGTATCCTCTGTCATAAACAATTTCAGCTCAACAAAGAAAATCAATCCCATACAAGGATTTAAACAGTACATATTTTTGGCTATCAATGGAGTTCCATGGAGATTAGTGGACATGGCTTTGGTGGTCTATGTATGAAATCTTACCCAATTAATCTTCAGTTACAGCAGTTATTTTTATACTCTTCAAACAAACTTTGTCCATTCTATTTCAGTTATAGAAAACTTTTGGTGGACAAACTTTTATAGCTACCCTTGTTACTGATAATGGGGTGGATCCAGACTTAAGTAAGTGCTTGAAATTAGTTACTCCTGGGCTAAACCATGTTGATTGCAGGGGAGTCATATTTCATCTGTTGCAAACAGTATTAGAGTTGAGAGGTGATGTTTCCTATCCCAAGTCTAAATAACAGTGTGATAGTAAAGCTGGTCAGTATCTGTGTGCAGTAAGAAATTAAATTCGTCTAGCCCATACGTACGTGTGCGTATGACTGCGGTTACATTGGAAAAAGTTAAGGTAGGGTTTGGAAAGCGTATCTTGACAAAATACGTACGTTCAAGAGGTGTGCCGAGGGGAGTGTAACGAATTTACGAGCACGAAAATACGCTACGCGAATAAACGTACGGCAAACGTAGTTCTGGATCTACCCCAATATTAGTTGTTATGTTAAAATCTAAAAATTGTAATGTAAATAAATAAAACTTCAAATAAAACAGATATTGAAGCAATTAGATGGCAGTATTTTCAGCCACCCCCTGTAAGTTCATGCCTAATTATGCTACTCTTTTTAACATATGCTTTCTTATTATGAATAAAGTGTATCAGTAATCTCCAATAAAAAAGTTCATATGCATAAATACATGTCAGAGGGAGGGCACGAGGCAATGGAAACTGCAGAAATGAACAACCATGAGAGGAAATGAAATTTTTCACAACAGCTGCTCCCATTGGATTCTCCTAGAAGGAAACTGCCTGAGGTAGGCTTTAGCACAAAAGGATACAGAAGATGAAAACTGTAATGTAAGGCAGGAAAACCACTGCTGAGACCCCAGAGTTTACATCCCATAAGTCTCTGGCTGTGTGGCAGGACCTTTTAGCTTGTCACAAAGGCTGGTGATAAACAGCACATTACCATGAAAGAAACGGAGTCTGAGCACTATTGTAAGAGTAATGATAACTAGCACTCTCTGGAGAGAGGTAGCAATGTTTTCATCTCTCTATGCATCTGAGCACACATCGCTAAATGGGAATGAAAAGTGCATATTTTGGATCTGGAACATACTAATTATATTTTAAACATTCCTAGCAGCCATGAAATATATACTATAACATCACTCTATAAATCATACATAAAATTTGTGCTTTATCTTTAAAACTAGTTTTACAAAGATGTTTTCTAAATACAGCTCCAGGAATTTCAACTCTATAGTTGCTTTACTCTTTAATATGCCATCCAACTATAACTTGTTTGCAACATGCAATGTTTAACACTTAATATGCAACATATGTTGACTTAATCAAAACTTAATATATATAGTACATACATACAGTCAACAAAATGTCATTATCATTTTTACTGCCTTTAACCTGTTTAATAACACCTTGGCCATGAATGCTACAGTTTCTGTCACTGGTCAAGAATAGTTTGTCAATGACTAAATGTAACAAATATATTGGACCAGATCCACATATCCAATTGCTGAGATGGAAAAATGCCTGCTTTTTGTGATTGTGCATGCACATGTGCCATACTATATAAGCATGCCCTTTGCATCCTGCCTTATTCAGACATATTTAATACGTCAAAAATGTTAAAGTAGAAGTCACCCAATGGAACTCTGTGAGAGCGGGGGGAGTGGCCTCACCAGCACTCGCACACAATACTGGACACAGTGGGGTTTCCAGATCAGATCCTGTCATGGGCGGAGCTACCATTGGTGCAACAGGTGCAGCGGCACCAGGGCCCATGCTGATACAAGGGCCCAAAGCCGTCATCACCGCACCACTGCAGCTCCCCACTTGGTTACCAGGGATATCGTCAGGGGCAAAGCAAATTTTTTGCACCTGGGCCTACAACTCGCTAGTTCCGCCTCTGGATCCTGCATTCAGAGCTTAGCGAGATTGGTAGTCTGGATCCAGACCATTGTTATTATTATTATTATTATTATTTTTATTAATAATAATAATAATAATAATAACAATAATAATTAATAATAATAATCAGTATTACTATACTAACTATTAATAACAATAAAGAGTAAAAACAACACAAACCAAGTCATACCACCCAAACTGTTTTTTTTGTAATTCAGTAGACTAACAAATTTCCTCAATGAGAATGTTTTTTAATATTCTCACTCATGTTAATGTTTGCCTATAGCTATGTGTGGCAAATAATGAGTGTCAATCAGCCTTGTTAATATAACTAAGTGTATTAAAGTACATTTTCCCATCTGACACAATGCATCAGAGCAAGTACATGACAAGAAACATACAAAAAGGATCAAGTGAGAAAATCAGTGTCAAAAGTGACAGATTTTGTAGACTGTTGACATTAAACCCCACAGGAACAGTTCAGTGTTTGCTTGAAGACTGACACTGTTTACATTATGACATTAATGTATAGATTAAGGTAACAAATTGGATATGCAATTATACTTTTAAACAAGTAAGTAAGTAAAATCTTCTGCTACAGCCCCAACATTTTTCTGGCAGTTGTCATTTGAAACATATTATAATATATTAATGCTTTCAAGAAACCTTGTTTTAAAATATTTTTGAGGAAATGGGCTCATGCTAGTAGATTTCTGTATTATAAAATTTCCTCTACTTCTCTGGAAAAGAGCATATAAACTTCACAAAAGCAACACACATCTTAGCTTCTGCACTGTTTATCTGTTTACTGTACCAGTTCAAAACATAGAAGGACTGTTTGTGTCTCTTTCCAACTGAACACATCTGTCTAAAGCCATTAAATATATCTGATTCTCATATGGTTCTGTTAACTCTGCATGAAGGTTACAAACATTTGAAAAAGCAAACACATACAAAGGCTAAAAAGTGATCAAAACTTTAGTGCGCAAATAAACACAAAACAGAAATACTGCCTGGGCCCCTCCACCCTTAGGTTAATTTTCCACAATTTATTTTTAGTCTCTATGGCACCTTATTGATTTTATTGTGCTCACATTTATATATACCATTTTTTATTCAGGTACATTACATAAAGCGTTTAGAGATAAAATGTGCGTATTATCATCATTACTATTTTTTTTTTTTTTTTATTAAGTCATTTTTTTATTGGGGGTTTTCAAATGCTACAGTAAAAATTACAAAACAAAACCTCTAAAACATAATACAGCCTTTTAAAGATTTCCTTTTAAGGAAAAACATACATGGCATTAACAATTTCCAAAGACGCTACGATACAGCATGGTGCGTGGTGGAAAAAAATGGTGCAGCATGGAGCAGGATGGGTAGGATGAAAGGATTAGTGACAACGGACCGGATCCAGACCCCCGCGTGCTTTGCGTGCGCGCGGGGGTCTGAAATTACGCGAGACAGAGGGGAGTTCCCCCCCCCTGTCACTCCCCTCTGTCGTGCGGGCTTTATGGCAGATTACGCTGCCATAAGCCTGCATTAACTGCGACGGGCGGATCAGCGGTCCGTACGACCGCTGATCCGCTGCAGTGTGGGAGCCCCCTCCCACACTGTACACTTTACATGCTTCCCCCCCCCCCCTTTAGCGGGCGGATGGGAAGCACAGCCCATTTGCACGCAAATGGGCTCGGACGGAACAAAGTTCATTCATACTGTGTACACATTGACTACACAATTACGCATCGGAACACAGTATGATCGATGCCTCATATACAGAGGCTAATATGCATAATTACTTTTTATGTCTGGGTGCAGTCCCATGCCTCTAAATGCATCAGTGGTGATTGGCAGAAACACAGACTTTTACCGCCCACAAAGGCTGTCTTCCCGTGTCCTCATGACAGCGACACTATTCTCTCATGTCCATTCCATGTCCTACAAAAGAGTCACAGGCCCTGATCCAGACCCCCGCACGCTCTAAGTGCATGTGGGGGTCCGTAGCTATGCACTCGTAGTGGGGAGTGCATGCCTCCCTGCACTCCCCACTGTTAGTAGTAAATCTGAACTTTTACGTGTGCAGATTCCTACCTTAAGTTTTACAAATAGGTCTAGACTACCCCGCCCCCCCCTGCCCTCATTTACACGACTTATTGTCGTACATAACTTTGTACGCAGGTAGAACATCTGGCGCGCGCATGTACAGATGTTCCCAGACAGGAGACTTACGCAAATGACTTGTCGTACTTAATTCAGGATCTGGGTCACAGGTCATAGGCTATTAACGCAAGCCTCATGCATAAGTAACCCTAACTGTAACATCTGCGCATGCACAGTTTATCTATGGTGTTGTTACTGCTACAAAGTCCATGGAAGTGACCTGGGAGTTTACTTCCCTCTTACGTGTGGACTATGGGACCTCGGTATGTATGGAACATGTACAGTGGTCTGGATCGTTAGCATTCATTCAGTGACACTCAATGTATAATAAAGTGATTTTAAGTGCCCTAAATTTGAAGATGCTTTTTCCAAAAGATCCTTAACGTTTAAAGATGGAGAGAGCATGGTGCAGATAATACAAATGTCATTGATACAAACATGTAAAGCCCTGCTATTAATGCTACTGTTATTTTTACTATTCTAACGTTTGCTTAATAATAACCAGCATTATTCCATTCAAACATGGAAAATAAGTTGAAACCAGCTTTTTAAATTAATGTAAAATGTTTTCAAATTGAAAGATGTGCAAGTGGTTTATTGAATTTTTAAATCTGATTGAACAAATCTCCAATATATTGCTGTGCATTAGAAATGTTTTACTATATATTATAGTAAAAATGAAGGTCCACCTTATATTAATCCCCTTGGTGCCCCCTCTCCCCTTGGTGTGCCCCCCTCCCATTTACTAACTTACCCTACTGAAGCTTCTTCTCCTCTCCTCTGCGACGCGCTCTCTGTTTACTGAATGATGCTGACGCTACCTTTGGGGTAACACCAGTGTCACTCAGATGGGACGGAGCTTCTGCAGAGGATTGCGCAGACAGTGCTGACACTGTCTCTGTTCAATCCTCTGCACCCCTTGCTGTGCCCCCTTCTTTTTTGGAGGCGGGGGGAGAAATGGCTCCTCTCTCCATTCCCACCTGTTCTGACACCTATGTATTACACTCCGCTCCGGCATGTAACTCTGTTCTGCCTCTCCCTGCCTCCAGCTGTGTGCGTTCCTCTTGAGACGCATCCTGCCTGTCCCCTAGCTACCAGGACATGCCCATTTGTTTGGTGCCGGTTATAGCACCCTTAGCTGCCTGCTGTCTGACCGTTGTGCCTTTTCTCCTGATCTCTGCATTGTTTCCTGACCTGACCCTTGTTCCTGCTTTGTCTCCCTGGCTTTCTCCCGTGTCTCCCTGAGTGAGTGTCTCTTGTTAGTTGCCATTGTCTGTCCACTTGTACTAGTGGTCAGTGCTACTCCATCTGAACTCTAGTCTAGTACTGGTGATTCTGTGTTTTACTGTTTGTACTTACTCCACAGTGCTGCTCCATCTGCACTTCAGTCATTGTACTGGTGATTTTGTGTGTTACTGTTTGTACTTACCTGGTAATTTTGGTGAGTTCGTTTGTACTTACCACACTGTGCAACTCCATCTGCACTCCAGTCTGGTACTGGTAACATTAGTGTGCTACTGGGGTAAATCCAGAACTACGTGTGGCGTACGTTTATTCGCGGAGCGTATTTTCGTACACGTAAGTTCGCTACACTCCCCTCGGCACACCCCTTGCACGGACGTATTTTGTCAAAATACGCTACCCAAACCCTACCTTAACTTTTT
>WWET01001305.1:178294-194769 GCA_011038615.1 Limnodynastes dumerilii | reverse complement strand
GAAGATATCCCACTTATCATTAACCCTTTCAGTGAAGTCATTTTTCAACGCATTTTCCCTAAACCTACAGAACTCCAGTTTAAATACATTTATGCTCTTGTGTTCGAATACTTCACTGCCTTTGAAAATGCCACCCTCCTGTGCCTAGTTAAACCCCTTGATATATTTAAAAGCTGCTATCATATCCCTTTTATTTCTTTGTTTCAAGTTATAAATGTTTGGTTCTTCTAGTCTTTCTTGGTATGTTTTGTGACCCATGCCATAAGTCATTTTATTCAGTATTCAGAACTCAGTATTCCAGGTCTCTCCTTTCACCATTAATTCCTTAGCAACTATGTTCTGACTTTCTAATGTAGTGCCGTTTATGCTATATTGAGCTTTGATGTTTTTAAGTCCCAAGTGCATTTTTTGTCAATAGACAGTTTACCATTTCTCCAGTTTACCTACAGTCATATTCTTTAGCCCTCCTGCTGTTCTACCCTGTTAGAAATCTCTGAGTCATCTACAAAAAGGCATACCTCAATATCATGGTACCTTTCCATCTGCAGAAAGGACTCCATTTACTACAAGCCTTTGTTGTTTATCCTGTATCCAACATCATATACCTGCAACCAGGGCTGGACTGACTATCTGGCTCATTTGGCAAATGACAGATGGGCCGATGGGGGACCGAGTGCCACACTGATCTGCGATTTATGACTCCTTGCAGGCTTATGTAGTGTCACTGAAAAGAGCTGGAAATAACCACAGCCCACGGTTCTGCAGAGGAATAGCAAAACTCTAGGAGCTCTCTATCGGTAGCCAGTCATTGTGGTAAGTTAATGGTTACACTTTAACTTGTCTCATTGGCTGGTTTCTGTTGGAAAGCTACGCACTTTCTTCTGTCAGTCTGAAATGCAGATTTTTTCAATCTCTTGGTGTGTTTTGATGTCATTGGTCACATGACATCTGACACTGAGGCTCCGCAAATTGGAAAAGGAAAGAGCGCAAATTTCTATTACAAAAATTTGTGATGTAAGTTAAGCTTTTCCTCTCTCCTCTGGCCCCGAAAGCCTTTTCATCATTTGGTTAATTTTGCTCTGCTTGGCTGGTCTTTGAAAATTTTATGATTGTGGATTTCACATTGCCATAAAATGAAGTCTATATCTTCCATTGATGAGAACACACACACTGCTGACAGCTTATTTTCGACTGTGTGTATTTTAGAATATGGCCCCATTACAAATATCATGCCACAGATCCACTGCCGGACCTGGCGCTTCTCGATGCTCCAACGACTGGACAAGTTAGTGCAGGGGAGGGGATGCAGTTTGGTAGAGTACCGTTTAGAATAATTTAATGTCCCCACTTCTAATGGAGCGCTGAGAAAACTCCACTCAGTTTATATCAGGTAATATATGAATGAGACTATAGCATCAAAAAAGTTGCATAAAAATTACTAAATAGACTCCTTGAAATCTTAGGTAACATAATACAATTTATTCATTTGGAAAAACATGAATTGTTAGACACATAATAAAAAACATGAACATGCTAAATTATTGCACAATGATTCCCTTGGAGTTAATTTACTAAAGGCGAGTTTTTGTAAATTGTTGCAGGTTAGTGCAGGGGAGGGGATGTAGTTTAGTAGAGTAGTCTTAGGGTTAGGCTGCAGAGCAGTTGATGGATGGAAGAAGGGGAGACTTAGGGTTAGGCTGCAAGGAGAAGTTGGAGCCTAGAAATGAATACTTAGGGTTAGGCTGTGCGGACGGGGAGTCTTAGCGTTAGGCTACGGGGAGGGGAGTGTTAAAGATAGGCTGCAGGTATAAAAATCTTAGGGTTAGGCTGCAGGGAAGGGAGTTTTAGGGTCAGGCTGTGGGGAAGGGAGTCTTGGGGTTAGGTTGCAGGAAAGAGAGACTTAGGGTTAGGGTAATGGAAGGGAAGGGTTAGGGTAACAAGGTAACAATAAGCATAAAGGTTGGGCAACGGTGTGGCAGGAAGTTTGGAAAAAAAGGACCGTTCTCAGCAGCGACTCACACTATATATATATCTGTGTGTGTATGTTTGTGTGTATGTGTGTGTGTGTGTAATTTTTTTTTGTCTATGATTTCGACTTTTTTTGTGAATACTAAAACGGAGTGTTTTATTCAATATATATATAGAAAGAATGAAAATGCAAAAAACAGTCACTGCTTGTGGTGCTCTTGAAACAGTTGTAGTACTAAAAGTACTAAAAGTGATTGCATAAGAAGTCACTCACAAGGCTTTGTAGCAATAGTGCAAAAGGCCTATCTGGCCAGATATATTTATGTGTATGTGTGCATACTGTATGTAGAATGTAGAACCGATAATATATTTCTTATGAAAAATTATAATCTATAATGACTCCAGACTGCCTTCATTTGAAAACATGTATTCTAACTCCCATCAGTGGGCAAAAGTCTTGTGCATGAACCCCACAGGGTGGGAATATGTTTTGCCAGGGCTGATATTTAGTCCCAGTCCAGCTCTGCAGGCAACCATTTTTTAATCCAATCCCAAATTTCCCACTTTATGTAAAAGTCTGTGATGTGGCACAGTGTTAAAAGCATTAATAAAATCTAGGAACGTTATGTCTACAGCTCACTCTTGATTTACTACTTTAGTGGCTAGGTTAGAAAGTCTATAAGATTTGTTTGACATGATCTCCCCTCAGTGAATCCATGCTACTTGGGATCCTGTAAGTTCTAAAATTTAAGATATTGTACGATTTGTTCCTTTAACAGCGTTTCCATCAATTTCCTATAAAGGAATTTATAGCTTCTTGCCTACTTCCACATTTATGTAGAAAGGCTTCACATCTTTCAGGAGTTTCACTCTCCCAAACAATCACTTACACATCTACAAAATCTTCCTGCCATTCATCACCTTTGTTTTTTTGTGTGGTACGAGTCTTTCTTTGTCGTTATACTAAAACATAATGCTTGAAGATCACTGCATCCAAGTTTCTAACCCACACATACTTTTGAAATTCTGTCACAATTAGTAAGCACAAAATAAAAAATTGCATATTTGCGAGTGGGCTTTCTCAACAATTGCTTGAGGGACACTCCCTGTAAATAATTTAATGTCCCCACTTCTAATGGAGCTCTGAGAAAACTCCTCCCAGTTTATATCAGGTACATTAAAGTAAAGTCTCCTATGATTACTACCTCCTCCTTTAAAGGATGTGGTAGTAATAATATTTGGGGCACTGTATGTATGCGGCAGCATGCCATTAACCCTTGGCATGCTGCCGCTTATAGTACTAAAAGGCACAGCATGCCCTACAATACATGGGCATGCTGTGCTTTCTAGTACTATATGCGGCAGCATGCTAAAGGTTAAAAGAATGCATTGCATTTTTTATTGTAATATACATTTTTTTTAATTTAGCATTGAATTCATTTTTTTATTAATATTTTTTTATTACTAAGGAGCGCGAATGTGGCGATTTTTTAACATAAATCGCCGCACATTGCTGACAATTATAAATCACCAGACAAAAGCGTCCATTAGTAAATCCAATGTGACTCAGTTGTTCTCTCCAATTCTCCTTATTGTATTATATATTCCTTTGTTAACATACATTATTACCCCTCCTCTCATTTTTCCTACTCTATGCTTCCAAAATAAATTATATCCCTGCATAATTTTCATTGCAACATTATTCAGTGATATAAACAACATCCAGATTATCCAGTGTCATTATAGAAATTAGTTCTGGTATTTTATTTCCTAAGCTCCTAGCATTTGCTACATGGCTCTGAGAGGTTCTATCTGAATCTTCTCTTCTTCCCTTTCATTTTATCTCTTGGGTATGTTTATTATGCTTTGCCCTCTGACCTTAGTTGATTCCTGTCATAATTCAAGCAATAGCTTTTGGGTGGAAAATTAGCTTGTTTTATTATTTATTTCATTGCCCCCTCTTCTAGTTTAAATGGTCCCTAATGAAGTATCCAAAACGCTCCCTGAGTAATTAACTTGCGTGCAGACCATTCCTTTCGTTTTTAAGCAATGTTTTAACAAATTAAATGTTTCGTTTTGACACCACTATTTAAGCCACAGCTTGAAGATACTGATCCGAATTATTCAACTCTGTGATGGCAATACTTCAGAAAAAGTGCTTGCCAACTGCTTAAGAGCAGTATAAAATATTTAATTTATATATTTTTTTCTCTCTTCTCTATCACTGCTAGTGGCATGGCTCAGACAGGAATGTCACTGAGATGTGGCCGCTGACATGACTAGTTCAGCATCACATACCCTCACAGTAAAATAAACATGATGGATGAATGGAGACTACTAACTGACTCCGCTGCTGCTACCTATCAGCATTAGATACATCAGAGTTGTGTCAAGCTAGTGAGATTCTGTAGTAGGCTGCAGCTGTGCATCTGAAACAGCTAGGGTGTAGAAGCGACAGGGGCGGGGTCTGTTGCTTAGAAGCAGTACTGGTTGATTCTGCCATATCTAACTATAGGAAAAGCGTAGCTCTGATTCGGGCCAAATGAGCTGTAGGCCTCTAAAAACAATGTTAATGCACTTAAAAGCAAATTTCAATAAGTCCAATGGTTTTAAGGTATCAAGAACCTGAAAGATAACACAAAGGAACTTACTTTGATTGCAGTCTGGGGATTTCCTGAAGAAATATGGGCCAATCCCAATCGATATGCTGCTTCTCCTTCCAAGTTTTTATCATGACCTACAGAATCCATAACAACAAAAATTGAAGCAACAATATTTTAGAACGTATAATAAGGACAAATTGCTTATTGTTGTTACTTAAGGTTGATCTTTGTATAGAGAAAATGTTTAATATGCTAAGATAAATAACATTGTTAAACATGAACATGATTTAAGACTTATGTCAGAGAGGGTTACATAATGTGATTTATATAATAGATAATCTGTATGTTAATGACCAATATCCTCTTTAACAAAAACTGCTGACACAAATGTTTGTAATTAAAATACGTTTATTGTACAATATATGACTGCATGGTGTAAACAATAAAAATATTTTTTAAAAAAAGGAAAACAATTATATTTTTAAGTACCTGTATAGGTCACCTATTCATAGATGATCTATATGGAGATTGTAACACTTTTTATACTAAGTGCAAAAAAAACAGTGGAAGTAGAATGTTATTTACATTTTGCCTTTAGAAATGTGTCTGATGTGGTTTGTAATCTACTATGTCAATGCCATAGTGCTTTGGCTAATGTTTCTAACTATGCATCCATTCATGGTAAGTGTACTCATTCATTAGGATACTTTCACCCTTTCACAACAATAATTCCACTTGTCATAATTCCCATATCATCTCAAGCCAAAGTCAACAGTCCTCAATCTAAGAGAGTACATATGGAATTTGGTGGTGGTGGTCCTATCCTATTTGTTTCAACATTGGAAACAACTTATATAAACTTAGAAAACTGTCCAGATAATCCAGCACTAAAATACCAATAGACAAAAGGCAAGATGGCAGGCAGCCAATTCAAAAGATAACAGTCTAATGTGAGAGGATTTTTGCTCCAACGCTGTTATTCATTTTCTTTCACCAATGTCATATGGCTGCCTGTCATCTTGCCTTTTGTCTATAGGTATTTTAGCGCTGTATTCTCTGGACAGTTTTTTAAGTTTATATATGTGCATTTAATAGTGTATCCAGAGTATCTGGCAGCTGACATTATAGCACTTGATATCCCTTTTCTTATATTTTTAATTGGAAACAACTTGTTTTTCACAGATCTGGGAAGAGGTCCCTGATGGGGATGGACTTGGCTGTGCACCAGTAGCAGGATGCATCCCCGAGTGAACAACAAGGACAAGGAGGCCAACAGACAACAGAAAAAGACCTTTGCAGACAGACAATACGGATACATTTTACAGATAGGTACAGCCTGGGTAAGACTGCACAGTAATGGCCAGCCAGGCTGGCAGGTGAGTATAACAGGTGAGTACAGCTGAAGCTATGCTGCACAGTAATGACCAGACAGGCTGGTGTGGAGGTAAGTATAGCAGGTGAGTATAACAGGTGAGTACAGCTAGAGACAGACTGCACAATAACGACCAGACAGGCTGGTGTAAAGATAAGTATAGCAGGTGAGTTTAGCTGAAGATATGCCACACAGTAATGACAAGACAGGCTGGCGTACAGGTAAGTACAGCTGAAGATATGCCGCACAGTAATGACCACACAGGCTGGCGTGCAGGTAAGTATAGCAGGTGAGTACAGTAGCAGGTGAGTACAGCTGCAATAGACTGCACCAAACAGATAAACAATAAGACTCACTGGGGCACTCACTTAGGAATTACACACAGCAGGAAGGCTCAAGTACATAGAGGAAGGGTCCAGGAAGAAGGGCAGGCAGAGACAACAGGCAGGAGAAGACACAGGGTAACAATCAGGCAATGAGAATCGGAGGGGTGTGGGTCCCCGCTTAGAATGGCCCTATTTCGATAGGGCCATTTCCTCTCAGATTCAAACTGGCTTGGATTTTGATTGCATATGCCTCGAGGAGGTATTTCAATCGATCCACGGAGCACAGAGCTTTCCCTAATTCTAACCCTAACCCTCCTTTCCTGGTAGCCTGACCCTAACCCTCCCTTCCTTGCAGCCTGACCTTAACCCTCCATCTCCTGCAGCCTGACCCTAATTGTTTCTTACCTGCAGCCTGACCCTAACCCTCCATCTCTCGCAGCCTGCAGCCTGACCCTAACCCTCCCTACCCCACATGGAGAGGTTACTCACCTTTCCCTCGGTCCAGCAATAGCAGCAGTGGTGGAAGGATATCGGCGGCAGCGGCGGCGGAATCTCCAAATGTGAATCGGTGAAGTATCCCTATCGGCATACTCACCCATTCATAAAAAAAGTAAGAACTGGTAAGTATTCAAGTATTCGAAATAAGGACATCTGAAAAAGAACTTTCGGATGTCCCTATTTCGGAATTAGGAACCTCTAGCCGGGGACTGCAAGATATCAAAAAGATCAGACAGCTGGGTAACACTCAGAGAGAAAGACACTATAACCGGCGCCCGTGTGGAGGGATGCCGGTCATTTAAAAATACTGTCGCCAATCAGACTGCAGGAGTTGCCGAGTCATTCCACTGGCTGGCTAATAGATCACCTATAAACAATCTTGATGCACATTAAAACTTCTGTCTTCACTTAAAATGGGAAACAGCATAGAAGTCTATATAGTAGGGAGGGTGTTTAGCACGTCCTCACTGCACTATTACCAAATTACCGCTCTCCCACACAGCAGAAGCTCTGTCCACTGTCAGAAATTGTACAATGATGGAAGTCCAGGCCCAGAGAACCCAAATTCATCCTGGGAATGTGGCACTTGCGCTGACAGCAAAAAGTGGGTGTTTTTTCAATTCTAGCAATCGGAAAACAACACCGGGTCATAATAAATAGTAAAGCCAACTATCATTTTCTTTTATCTCTGTAGGAATGGGTGCAAGCAATCCTTTCAGTTCCCACAAGCACCAAAGGTTATGTCCTTCTTGGCATCATTTCAGACAACTGGTTTAGTGCACAGTTAAAGACAAAAATTTGAATGCAAACATGCTGATACTCTGGCCTGTTATATAGAGTTTGTTAAATGAGGCATTGCTCAAATTACCACTAATTAGAATAGACTAACAATTTTATACAATGCTTCAAAACCTAGAAATCTAGTCACCCCTTTGTAACAACACTTATTGCATGACATTTGCAAATAATTTTACCAGTAATATAATGTACGAAGGGAAGTAAATATATTGATAGCATTTGTCTCTGAAAATGGACAGAACTAACCAAACATTGCACAGCATTTAGTTTACTCATGGGTACAGAATAAAAAAAAACAAAAAATAAGAAATGTTTTATTTTTAACATACCTTCTCTTGCCACATCAAGAGCTTTTATTAGAGCTTTGATGGCCTGTTGCCATTCTTTATTCTCTAGCATTTTGTCTGATAGTAGTGTGTATATTCTCCAGAGGTTTTCACAGGCTAGTGAGTTGTGAGTACGACCTGTCTCATCTTTCCATATCCGGCTTGCTGTCAGATGATAGAATGCTTCATAATGTTCAGCAGCTTTCTCCAACTGACCTACAATATATACAATGTTGTATAAAAACGCTCAGTATGGTACAACGCATGTAAACCTTAGATATTCATAGATACTAGAATAATTGACTTCATATGCGCTAGCAGATTAAAATAGGTACAGCAGTGAATACAATTGCACTTGGCCTGTATAACAGTTTGAAAGCATTTATTTTAGTAATAACATAGGGGGTGATTCAGAGATGCGACTGCAAAAAGATCGCAAATATACGCAACTAAGTTCAGATCTTAGCAGGTTACAGCCCACTGTTTAAATAGTCACTCCCCTTGCAAACAGCGACGGATCTTAAAGTTAGACCACCATTGAGCAACCCTAACTCTGCGCTGTCATTTGAGATCTTAAGGGAAGTAGTTGCGGTTATTTGAGATCCTAAGTGTCGTCCCGCACCCACTTTCCCTCATCTCCCTGCCTCCCCCCGCCCATTTCCATGCAAATCCTTCAGATCTTAAACTTCCGCAGCACTTAAGATCTTAAGTGCTTGCGATCGATTCACAGGTCCGCTTTTAGCGAATTTAAGATCCTAACCTCTACGTAGATGGCGTTGCACTATTACTACGCATGCGCATTGATGCAAATTTTCTAAGATCCTAAATATATGCACCTAAGTAGCGATAAAATCGCATCTCTGAATCAGGCCCATAATCTCAGGTAAGGTATATAGACTACATCTATATATAAAAGAAGAAGTTTGTTGACAAATATCTTCTGCATCCCTGCACTAATTGGGATGAAGCCAACGCATGGTGGTCTGCCTGGATCATGTATTAAGGGCTTAGGGTCCCAGACGGTGTACGATGGGCAGAACTTTCATCTAGGAAGTCTGTTCTCAGTCTTCCACTGGACGGATCTGGCAGTTACCAGTTGTTCAATCAGGGTGAGGGTGTGATTTGAACAAATAAAATCAGTTGTTGACAGAGTTTGGCCTGAAAGGGGCGGAGTTGATTTAAATAATGTTTAATTACTTTATTAAGGCTACTGGTGACACCTCAAAAACAAAAACCACACGTGGCAGCCACCACATGAGTGTGTTGGAATCTAAGCTGTAATCATTTTAACAATGTTGACTGATAAATTAAACTAATTTTTAACTTAATAACTTGCAGATTTAAACCAGGGCAACGCTTGGTGTTTTAGCTAGTTCCATATAATTTGCTTAAGATGTTAATCATTTTTTATAAAAAAAATAAGATTAATTAAAAAACATTTCCTGTTACAGGACAGGTTGTATTGGACAAATGTCAGATGTCATTGCTACAGCTGTGTATTATTTAAAGTTTTAGAGGAAATATTAATGATCTCTCTACCATTTTCTTCCTCACTTATTAATTTATTCTTATTTTTTGGGCCACATTTTCTCCCTCCTCTAGATCCTCTAAAGGGTGTTTGGGGGTATTTATCCGTAATACCGCGTATGGGTTCCGATGGAAAGGGGGGTCTCTTCTCTGGTCTCTCCCAAAAAAATTGTTTCAATTTGTTTGATTACTTCTAGCCCTTAATAGGGGATCTGTTAGCTCCTTATTCAGGGTTCCACTATCCTCCCTATTTTCTGGGTTAGCTGTCATAAAGTTTTCAACATTTTTATTTTCAATGGTTTTATTTTTATCTTTTATTATACTCCCATTATAATTTTCACTGGTCCCATGTTGCCTTTCCCCAATATTTCTTTGGGTGTCTCTGGGTGTAGTAGGTCTTTTATAATAAAAACTGTAATATTTGTTAAACAACACTTTTGAATATTTATATATGATTTATTTAGATTTTTGTTTTAATAATGTAAACCTGTAATTATCTGATTTATTGATTTCTTTTTTTTCCATACGTGTATATGAAAAATTCTGTAAATATTATTATTTAAACAACAAATGTATATATTGATTGTAAATATATGTATTCCATAAATAAGCATTTATAATTTACATGTTGTTTTGTTTTTATTTTATTGTGTTTTATGTTTCAGTTTAGATAAACCCTTAGAACTAAGGACTATATTCACAGTTAGGAAGGCTTTAAGAAGATGTGGATAAGTAAGCTTCCTCCTCTGTTACCTCCCCTTAAGAGTGCCCTAGGGCTTCCCTAGGTTTCCGTTCGTATTCTCCTTCTTAAGAAGGAGAATACAAATATTCTTACCACCACCTCACCCTCCCTGGCTCCTTAACATACCTCCCTACTCCAATTCTTCTTAAATCCTTCCTGAGGCTGCCGTAGCACGCCTCTTTCCTCTACCTAAAGTACGTGCGGTCTTTAAAGAACACACATACTCAATCTACAAACCTAAATGACATGTAGATTACGTAAATGAGCTATTACGCATGCATAGTAGCTCATTTCTCATTTTGTTCTCCACACTTAAGAAGCACAAGTTTAGGTTTTATTCTTCTTAGCCCTGATCTCTAACACAAGGTCATATGGTTAGCCACTTAATAAATGACCATTCACACACAGTGCCAATCACAGACACACTTGCGAATAGCCCTATTTCGATAGGGCCGTTCGCACACAGCCAGTTCTGATCCGAACTGGCTGGGATATCGATTGCTTATGCCTCGAAAATGCATAACAGTGGATCCCTGGAACACCGAACACGGTGCTCCGAAAGGTAAGGAACCCCACACCCTAACCCTAAGTCTCCCGCCCCCAGCTGCCTAACTCTAAGTCCCCCCACAGCCTAACCCTAAGTCCCCCCCGCAGCCTAGCCCTAAGTCCCCCCCGCAGCCTAACCCTAATTCTTCCCCTGAAGCCTAAGCCTAAGTTAGTAAGTTAGTAAGCAGCAGTGCTTCCGAAAAAGAAAGGGTGAGTATGTTGCATACTCACCCATTTATTTAAAAAGAATTCTAACCAGCTTGCATTCGAAATTAGGAATTTTGGCTTTCCCTATTTCGCAATGAGAGGATTTGCTGCGGGGAATCGCAATGATCCTGACCACTGCATGCTTTCTGTATGTGCAGAGGTCTGATAGTCCGCTTGTAAGGGAAATGCACTTCCCTTTCAAGGACGGACTTCAGACCAGTTACGCTGCCATAGACCTTCCATAAGTCATAAGATCAAACCCATCCAATACCCTGCCCCTACAGTATAATTTAAATGGTCCAACCCGCCCACCTTACGGACTTCAACCATGCGGAGGGAATTTACCACCCTATCATGCAGATCTCCTTGTGTACAGAATCGTGTTCCATACAAAAAGGAGATCCACAACGTAACATCTGCCTGGTGCATGTGCAGATGTGATATTTAGGCTTACTTACACAAGAGGCTTGCATATGTAGCCCAACATTATGAAGTCTGGATCCGGTTCTAAATATCTTTCTATAAACAATTAAATAAAAAAATAACAAATAATTATTATATTGCAAATAACACAAACACAAAAGTATAAAAGGCTCCAGCCTCTGATCTTTTTTAGGAAATGGTGGTGAGAGGGATATAAATTAGCCGGGGAGGGCGTGGGGAAGGGATCTTCGCACAATTGGTTAAGAAAGCCCTATGGCACTCTTAAGAGCCATTAGTATCCTAAAAACAGAGGCAGGTTGTGAGGCTGGACAGGTGAGTTAGGTGCGGATCCGGCCAGACCTAACTCACTCTTAACTGTGAATACGGTCCCTTATCAATAAAAAAAAGTGTCAAAAAATGACATAAAAGAAAAGTGACAGAAAGGGGCATGGTATCGGTCACAAACGTGTTTTGCAAAAACCATGTCCTCTATACTCTATACTACTGATACCAACATTGAGGTGACATAAAAATATATGTTATGTTGTCAACAAGGCTAAATAGAGAACTTCTCTGAGGCCAGGTTGTTTGCGCTTTATTAATTAATTCTCATTAGGTCGATTTGCTAACAAAACGCGCAGGGACATGGCCTTTTCATATGAGCTCTAAGTAATTGTTTGTCTGTCCATAGTGGTTTATTATATTATTTATGTATTAAACAATTAATGGTATATATATATATATATATATATATATATCCAATGTAGTGGCACTCCACAGATTTCAGTGGCTGCTTTAGTGTCTAAATTTAAAGTGGATAATTTTAAGTGGAGTTTAATTTCGGAGTTATACCGGAGTTAAACAGCAGAATAACAGAGGAACAGATCAATAATCTGACCAAGAACAACTTTACCATCTACAAGCATTGAAGTATTTTATATTGCTATCAAAACACGTGCATTTCATGGACTCTTCTCTGGAAATCTATTCATGGACATTGCGACATTACGCAAAGTAACCACTCTGATGCTGCTTCTGGTGACTGCTTGGAACTTATATTAACTTTGCACTAAAATCTTTTATTTTGATATTCATGCTTTTATTAGTTTGCACATACGTTTCATTTCTAAAGAACCTGTCTCCAGTTATTTTGACTTTATCATTTCTTTCTGATACTACCTCCCCTGCTGCCCTCTATTATGGTGGTCTCTCGTTCTCCCACAGCCCTAGGCCTGGCGAATGGTCTGCACATTTAGTGTCAAATCCCCTGAGCCCACTCTCACTTTCACCTCCTTTGAGGTCCACTGCATTCGCATTCGCATCTACCAACCCATCCATCTCCGTGTTGCATTTTTCTACCGTCCCCCTGGTCCCCCCTCCAAATTCATTGATAACTTTGGAGCTTGGCTCCCCCACTTTTTGTCTAATGACCTCCCCACCCTTATCCTAGGTGACTTCAACATCCCCGTTGACAACCCCTCAGACCGCAGCACCACAAAACTTCTGTCTCTTTCCTCCTTCCTTGGCCTATCACAGTGGACTTCAGAAGCCAACCACAACCTGTGCCACTCACGTGACCTCGTATTCTCAGGCTCATGCTCCCTGTCTGACTTCTCCATCTCTCCCTTCCCCCTCTCTGATCATCATCTTATCTCCTTCTCCCTCTCTTCCTCCCCCTCTCCTTCCCTGTCACCCAAACGTATTCTTTCCCGAAAGAACCTCAATTCCCTTGATTTTGCGGCTTTCACCTCTTCCCTTGATCCCCTCCTTGCACCCATTTCAACCATGTTTTGCCCCAATCTAGCCACCTCTCTCTACAACAATGCCCTCTCCTCTGCCCTTGATGCCACCTGCCCTCTCTCCTCTGTCTCCCTTTGCTGCAAAAACCCTCAACCCTGGCACTCCCTGCTCACTCAGTTTCTAAATAAATATTCCCGTACTGCAGAGCATCTCTGGAGGAAGTCCCTATGCCTTGCAGATTTTCTCCACTTCAAGTTCGTCCTCTCCTCTTTTAGCTCTGCCCTTGCCCTTGACAAGCAATCCTTCTTTAAGTCCCTCATTCTCTCCCAATTGTCTAACCCCCACCGCCTCTTTGCCACCTTCAATTCTCTTCTCCCCCCTCCTCCTCCCCTCCCCCTCTCCATCTCCCTGAGCCCTCTCTCACTTTCACCTCCTTTGAGGTCCACTGCATTCACATCTACCACCCCATCCATCTCCATGTTGCTGTTGTCTACCGCCCCTCTGGTCCCCCCTCCAAATTCATTGATAATTTTGGAGCCTGGCTCCCCCACTTTTTGTCTTCTGACCTCCCCATCCTTATCCTAGGTGACTTCAACATCTCCGTTGAAAAACCCCTCAGACTACCACAAAACTTCTTTCTCTTTCCTCCTCCCTTGGCCTATCACAGTGGACTTCAGAAGCCACCCACAACCTGGGCCACTCACTTGACCTCGTATTCTCAAGCTCATGCTCCCTGTCTGACTTCTCCATCTCTCCCTTCCCCCTCTCTGATCATCATCTTCTCACTCTCTTCCTCCCCCTCTCCTTCCCCGTCACCCAAACGTATTCTTTCCCGAAAGGACCTAAATTCCCTTGACTTTGCGGCTTTCACCTCTTCCCTTGATCCCCTCCTCGCACCCATTTCAACCATGTCCTGCCCCAATCTAGCCACCTCTCTCTACAACAATGCCCTCTGCTCCGCCCCTTGATGCCATCTGCCCTCTCTCCTCTGTCTCCCTTCGACGCAAAAACCCTCAATGCTGGCACTCCCCACTCACTCGGTTCCTAAAGAAATGCTCTCGTACTGCAGAGCATCTCTGGAGGAAGTCCCGTTCCCTTGCAGACTTTCTCTACTTTCTCCACATTCTCCTAGACCTTGCCAAGCAATCCTTCTTTAAGTCCCTCATCCTCTCCCAATCGTCTAAGCCCCGCCGCCTCTTTGCCACCTTCAATTCTCTTCTCTCCTCCCTCTCTCCATATCTGCCGCTGACTTTGCCACCTTCTTTACTTCCAAGATTGACTCCATCAGGAGCTCCATCTCCTCTACCATCACCTCTCCTCTACCTCAATCTCCACCCTCCCATCCCCACCCTAGCCACCCACTAATGTCTTCCTTCATACCTACCTCAGCTAAAGAAATCCACTCACTTCTTTTGTCATCCCCTCCATCAATGTGCCCACTTGATCCCATCCCTTCTAATCTTCTCTGGTCTCTCCCTCTCTCCACTTGCTCTCATCTTGTCCACCTCTTTAACGTATCCCTCTCCTCTGGATTCTTCCCCTCCCCCTTTAAACAGGCTCTTGTCTCCCAATCCTTAAAAAACCTAACCTTGACCCCACTTCACCCTCCAATTACTGACCCATCTCCCTTCTGCCCTTTGCCTCAAAGTTGCTGGAACGGCTTGTTTACAAGCGTCCTTGATGACCATTCCATCCTGGACCCTCTCCAATCTGGTTTCCGCCCACTCCACTCCACTGAAACTGCCCTGACTAAGGTCACAAATGATCTCCTTTCTGCCAAATCTAAGGGCCACTTCTCCGTTCTTATCTTCCTGGATCTATCGACAGCCTTTGACACCGCTTATCACCCTCTCCTGCTCCACACCCTTTGCTCCCTCGGCCCCTCTGGCACAGTCCATTCCTGGTTCTCCTCCTATCTCTCGGACCGCTCCTTCTCTGTAGCAACCCCTAGCTCCTCCTCCCCTACTACTCCTCTTCTCGTTGACGTGCCCCAGGGCTCAGATCTTGGTCACCTTTTGTTCTTGCTCTACACCTCCTCTCTGGGTGACCTCATCAGCTCCTTTGACTTTCACTACCGCCTCTATGCTGATGATACTCCTCCCCTGACATCTCCCCCGAACTTCTGTCTAAAGTGTCAGATTGCCTCTCGGCCATCTCCTCATGGATGTCCGAGCGTTTTCTCAAGCTCAACATGGACAAAACAGAAATCATAGTCTTCCCTCCTTCACGTATCCTCTCTACCCCTACTACCTCAATTACTATTGGCGACTCCACCATCTCCTCCTCTACCCAAGCCCGCTGCCTGGGTGTCATCCCGGTTCCAGTGCAGGCACCTTCGCTGCAGTACCCCTTGAGGGCTATTGCCGGGTGCCGTGACCTACCAGACCAGCAGCCCAGACTATCCTCACCATCAGAGGCTCTAGCGAAGACCTGGTGCTGGTACAGATTCCGCGCCCCGGTGAGAATCCTCCTGGCTGACCGTAACACCTCCTACACTGCTCCCTACCTCTCCTCTCTTGTCTCCATTCACATTCCCTCCTGTCCACTCCGCTCTGCTGGTGACTGTCGCCTCAACTGATAACTACCTCTCACTCCCGCATCCAAGACTTCTCCCGGGCCACCCCTCTCCATTGGAATAACTTGCCACCTTCTATAAGGCAATTCAGCACACTACAATCCTTCAAACGCTCCCTTAAAACCTACTTCTTCAGGCTAGCCTACCCTTCCTCCACCTAAGCTTACCTGCCCTCCCCATCCTTATCACTATCTCCTGTTTGTTCACCCTCTCTCACTTAGCATGTTAGCTCTTATGAGCAGGATTCTCCTCCCTCCTATCATCACCCCTCTACCTTTTCCTCGACACTTCCGACATTTTTCTCTCTACTGTCTATCTCTCTCCTTATTCATCTGCTTCTACACACCCATCCTGCAGCTTTATTCTCCATACATATTGTTTTGCTATTTTTGTACTGTATTTAATTTTTGCATTGTACATGAATTTTATTCCTTATCTGTGTTTTTATACCCTCTGTTAATTATTGTATTGTATATGTAACTATTGTCTTTGCTATTGCCTCTGTACGGCACTGCGGATACCGTGTGGCGCCTTATAAATAAACGTTAATAATAATAATAATAGTAATGATAATATACTCTATACTACTGATACCAACAGTGAGGTGACATAAAAATATATGTTGTGTTGTCAACAAGACTAAATAGAGAACTCTGAGGCCAGGTTGTCTGTGCTTTGTAATTAATTCTCATTAGGTCGATTTGCTAACAAAACACGCAGGAACATGGTCTTTTCATCTGAGCGCTAAGTAATTGTTTGTCTGTCCATAGTGGTTTATTATATTATTTGTGTATTAAACAATTAACGGTATAATGGTATATATA
>WWET01001305.1:125009-165906 GCA_011038615.1 Limnodynastes dumerilii | reverse complement strand
CCCCAAACAGATCTTATACAGTTTGACTAAGAATAAACATATACATTCTTCATATCTTGTCATCTTAATAGCATATTGGTGGCTCATAAGCGACTGCTCTCAACAGATACCAGGTAGTAAAATGAAATGTGTTGTAAAGTTGTTGTTTAATAGGTTGATCAAGTGTGTCAATATAACTTTCCTATGTTCAAAATAAACTCACTGTCTTTTGCTCTTTATCAAGCACGATAAGACCTCCAGTCTATTATTATTGTTTATTTATAAGGTGCCACAAGATGTCTGCAGCGCCGTACAAAATACAACAAAATACAGTACAGACATACAGGATAGGGATGGACAGCATAATACATAATAAAATACAATCTAAATATAAAAACATCACAAAAATACAATAAAGTGAAGCAAGCACAGACAGCAAGGCAAAATGCGAGATGTCAAACTTGGCAGAAAGGGAGGAGCAGATAGAGCGCAGTGAGAGGTTGAGAGGGAGCCACCAGGTGGGGACAGGTAAAAGGATAGCAGAGGGGGACAAGAGGGTAGAAAGTGAGGGGGGAGTTGTAGAGATGGGAACAACACTAGGATGAAGGGCCCTGCTCACGAAAGCTAACACACTAAGTGGGAGGGATGAACTTACAGAAGACATAAGGAGGGGGAAGGAAGTGGACCACTGGTATGAGCGGAGGAGAGGGGGGAGGCAGGAGAAGAAGGGATAGTTGAAATATGCATTGAGGATGTTAAGTGGAGGAGGGGCAGGCTAGCCTGAACAGGTATGTTTTGAGTGAGTGCTTGAAGACCTGCAATGTGGGGGAGATTCTGACTAAATACATCTTGAATTCATCTTGAGCCAATCCATCTTGAACACATAGTGAAGGTTATCTTTAAATAAAGGGAATGATTGAGCAGTATGGTTCAGCCACATTTGCAATATGAATTTTCTTGCCGGTGCCCTGATGGCTAGTAAAAGTTTCTTACCTCCAGAGACTACCTAATAGCCAGATGGCAAAATGCCCAGGATCACCCACTGAGGGTTTAATGGTAAATAATTAAGCAGTTGGTTGGTGACAGGCAGTGGTGGAGATCTGCCTCTGGGGGTTGGCATCTCACACAATGCTGATCAAGCGATGTTAGGTAAACACTGTGGTATATATTTAAGAATAGTTCTGTATATATACTAGCTGGAAGTAATTTACATGACTTTGTTAACGCTTTAAGAATACAGTCTGTTGTGAGACTGGGGAAAATTGACCTCCAGTGGGCAATATATGAGACAATAAAGTCATAAACAATCCATGTCTCTAAATAAGTTATAGTACATTGATAATGCTTTACGTTTGGGAGTTGGAAGCAATAAAGTTGAGTGCAGTTTATTGTGTTAATCAGCCTCTTGGAAGTCTCAGATTACCACTCTAATAAATGTTGTACTTGGAGAAGTACCATCGGATAGATTGCAGGTCTTCAAACTTTTTTGCTGCCTCATGGTATGGAAGTACTTGTATTTGTGTTACATGTAACAAATGCCCGATAGAGTGTACACCTCCCAAACTCCACATATTGAAGGGGTAAGAAGCCATGCCTCTTTGAAAATCAGAATTATGTAGCAATGAAAGGTGGATAGTTTTGTGCGACTTTACACTATATACATGGCACAAAATATGCCATATTTTTTTAGTCACCCAAAGAAGTGGATTTTCCTTTATATGGAAATCAATATCCCGGTCTTCTTAGTGCAAAAAGGGTCTCAACGCCAGGCCCGGCAGCAAACAACGTTTTAAGGAAGAATTTGCATATATGTCAGATTAAGATAGCTAATCTTTGCTGCATCTAAGATGAGCAGCATAACTGCGCCTCATTACATCTGGGACGGATGAGCCACCATTATTTTTTGGGCTAGTTCTAGCTCTCTTGCCTTTCCATATACATTTCCTGAAGAGAAAATACAGATACTGAATATCCTTTTTCCTCAGCAACAACCTGATTTAGGGTAGGATTTACTAAGGGACGATTTGAAAATAGCAGCGTATTTTTGGCGATTTTGCGATCGCTGGATTTACTAAAGCAAAATCGCCTTAAAATCGTCCAAAATACAACCTTTTCTAAACCGCTGTTTGGAAGATCGACATGGGGATTTTGAAAGGAAAAATATATGTCACCAGATTTACTAAGCGTCACTTAGTAAAAATCACAACAAAATCGCCAAAAAAGCACCATTCAAATGCGCCTGCTTAGAGTGTTGCTTTGATGTAAAGCATCAATCAATTTGCAATAAAAACACTATTGAAATAAATAAAAAATATTTAAAACATGTTTATACACCCAAAAAAAGATGCTATTAACCCTTAGCAATTATACAATTAACTTGACACCCCCCTGAAATCAACATGGTTTTGCCTAGAAGTAACTTTCCTCTTATTTTCAATCTCTGACTCTGGTCCCAGGAAGGAATATAGCAATTTAGGAAATGACACCATCTTAATCAAATTCATATGCCCAGTGTATATGAGAGACAAGTGTTCCCAACCCCTAATCTCCATTATAACTGGGCTAGGGCATGCGCCCTTCCTCTGCTTATCTGGGTCTAACCTATGGGCCCTCTCAATTTGGATATCATTAACATTTATAGCTAGGCCCAAACCTGCAGAGATACCTTTAGTCCAGTGGTTCCCAAACTTTCTCAGTTCGAGGCACCCTTAGGGTCTCCATATTTTTTTTCAAGGCACCCCTAAGACAAAAATACAATAGAATACAATAGGAAATAGAAACATTCCGAGGCACCCCAGTGAGAGCGTCGCGACACCCCTGGGAGCCACGGCGCACAGTTTGGGAATCAATGCTTTAGTCAGAATAGTTATGAATTGGCTATTAGAGATAGACTCTGGTATCCCTACAAACTGGAGATTATTTTCACAGAGATTTTTGATTATTTGAGCTTGGGAGTCAATAGTATTTTGTATAATCTGTTGTTGATCCACTACATCACTAGGAAGTTGTTCCAGCATGGAGAGTTTGGCAGTATTTGATTCTTTCTTAGCAAGGATAATATTGAGTTTCCATTCTTTCCAACTTTTGGTTGATAAGTGACATAATGCATTTATACAATTCTTGTGCCATAGCAGCAAAAGCTGCTATGGATGAGTTAAGCTACTTTGTTCCTGTCCCAGAGATGAAGTACTTTACTGCCCCCTTGTTTCAGTCGGGCAGTGTTAGAATAGAATGTGATTTGGGCTTGCTTTGGAGGCATAGCTTCCAAAAACTTGTTCAGGATTTTGTGCAGAATAAGGCAGAGGTTTGCTTACTTTCCTGGTGGTGTGTAGTTTATCAGCCCTGCATCATTATGCAAGATACAATTATGCCTTCCCTGGGTCCAACTAGATTTAAAAGATTTTTACATCTCTATAAGCAGGGCTCTCAGTGTTCTTAATAATTAAGTACTTGTGTTATTATTGTTGCAGTGTTTTTTCTTTTTTTTTAATTATTATTATAATTTTTTGTTTTTGTTTGTTTGTTTTTCCTGTTTCTCATTCTCCTTTCCCCAGATTAAGGTAGAATGAATTTGGGTTTTGAATTAGTGGTGCTCTGCTATTGGGCCAGATCCAGACCTATGTTTCCATTACGTTTCATCGCGTAGCGCAGGGGTTCTCAACCCTCAAGTACCACTAACGGTCCATGTTTTGTAGGTCTCCCATCAAAACGTGTGGAGATTTCAAAATGTAACTGTCAGTTATGAGCTCACCTCCAGCAAGGAGATTCAAAAAACTTTGACCGTTAGTGGTACTTGAGGACAGGGTTGAGAACCCCGTAGCGTATTTACTCTAGTGTATTTACTATGCACTCCCGTAGGCACTTCCCTCACTCGTACGTACTTTGGCCGTTTTATGCTTGCCAGACCCTAAATTAACTTTTAAAAGCGTAACTACTGACGTACATAAAGGCTTCACATACGTAAGTGCCTAAGCACGCCCATACTGTAGGATTTAAATGCCTCACCCCGCCTCCGAATCGTAATTATGGGTGTCGTATGGTTTTAACGCCCTTCATTCATAGTTACGCTGTTGATAGTCAGCTGGTATGTATGTTCACGTAGCATAACATCTACCGTGCGCATGTGCAGTACATACAAAACAGCGTTTTTACGTCTCCGGTTAGCGTAAAAACGCTAGTGCACATAGCTCTGGATCCACCCCATTGTTACAATATAAGACCAACAATTCAAAAATTTGCTCACTGCACCATAGCATTAATATATTAGCTGTGGGTATTAATTAACAAGCAACAACGATATTGTAAGAGTACAGCAATTAAGTGACAGTATTAGTTTCTCAAGATGCTTAATTTGTCTGTTGTAGATATTACCAAAATGTCCTGTACAGTCATCTACATGTAATTACAGTACAGAAACCTAAATGCAGCAGCTGGCTGTGATTCACTGGTGAGCCTGTTATTCAGCTAACAGGCAGTGTAGCAACAGTTACCTAATAGTTACCTAATAGTACTCACAAAGTCCTGTGTAGGAAATTAGAAAAGTAGAAGAAAAGATTAATCTTTGTGGCTCAGTCCACTTCTGTCCTTATTACAGGTATAAACCAGCCTTCGGCAGTGCTGTGTTGTCTTAACTAGCCTCTCCCGAAGCTCAACTCCCCAGCCGGTCACACTACCCGAAGAGCAGGATATCCAACACAGTTGTACACACACCACCTGATGCTTTTGTAGATGGTCGTCGCACTCTGATTTTCCACTGCTGTGTTTTATGAGACCTAATGGAGTTCAAAGTATATCTGCTGTGTTGTAAATGTATTGCAAGGTCTGGCAAAGGACTCACCACAGCATCAGAGAAGTTTGCACCAATATCTTGGAGATCGTCTGTGTGTTAGTCCATATCCTGGATGTCCCTAGTAAATAATATAAGGGGCACTCCAAAAGTTCTGCCACCCTGCAGGGTGTCCAGTAACCTTGCAACTGGCAAGATGATGATCCAGTTGACTTTAGCGTTCCCACCACTGCATCAGAACACAGTTAAGAACAGCACCTAATATTGACAATATGTCACAACCTCAACTGACGACTAGCCCCAGGTGTTGCAGTGTCAGGAGTCGTTCCACACTTATCCCCATGGCTCCACCGCTCTCACACAGCCACCAGGGTGGATCACAATCTAAAGCAGGACTTTATGCTTCATAGCAGTCTCGATGTTCAAATGCAACTTCTGTGTCAACTTCTTTCGGGGGATGATGTCCTAGTTTCTCACCACACCATCCGGTAACAGGCTTTTGGTCAGCTGAAGGCCGGACTCCGGGGATCTTTATTTTACTCCACCGCTCTCACTCCCAAAATAGGGGATTTAGGTTGAGAAAGTTCTTTCCAATCGGTCTAGATGGCGTTTGAGTTAATGAGCAGGCCTGGAGCTCTTCTAAAATGTGATCATGCTAGATGCGCTGTCCACCGGAAGTAATCCACTATATTTTAATAAAACTTTAGACATTAATTTGGACCTGTGTGCTGATAAGCAGCCATTTTTTTGTTCACTGTCAAATCGCCTACACTATCCGAGTGTTGGTGTAAAAATGTTAAGAAAAAGCTAAATGTGAATGTTAGGTAATTAACCAGGTTAAACACACAATTAAATACAGTTCAAGCAGTTTAATAAAACTAATTAATTAAGTTTAATCAAATTATCTTAAAGTCACATGACACTTTTCCATTTTACACTCACTACTTAGCTTTTACATGCATCATTTATTCATTTTTATAAAGAGCAATCTTACCTAGATGTGGTTTGCCGATATGATGGTCTTTTTTTTGAAAGACCATCATATGGAAGCTGAATGTAGACTGCTGGCAATTTCCAGGAGCCTGCATTGCAGAAAGTGGCGGTGACGCCTTGAATCGCAAAGAGTAATTTGCCAAAAGGTAAGTGTTTAAAGTTAACCATAATCTTAACCCTTTCCTAACCCTCCATTTCCTGCAGCTTAACCATATCTTTCCCCTTCTTAAGCCCTAACACTAATCCTCCGTAATCTGCAGCCTAGCCCTAACACTCCATGGACCGCAGCCGAACCCTAGCCTTTCCCTTAAACCCTAACAGCCGCAGCCTAACCCTAACCTATTACAAATTGTAACCATGGCAGCATGTAGCTATTGGGAACAGGTAAGTTAGTTGCCTTCCCAATAGCAATTTTCTTTTTTTAGTTTGTTTTGAACAATGATACCATTCAGCTGGCAGCTGTATAATTTTTATATAGGGCCAGCCGAAGCAGCAACTGCATTCCAACTTCCTGTGCAACTGATTCAGCGTGTTCACACAAGTAGGTCCTAGATGTAACTTATCCAGAGTTTCAGCACAGTGGAAGCGTATACCCACTACTAAAAATGCTTGCACTCTATCCCGAGTTCCAACAGTAGCAAATTTAGATACTAAAAATCAGCACGCTTTTGAAACATGCAAATAGTCTAAGGGCCAGATATACTATACTGAGGTTATGAAAAAGTGGAGATGTTACCCATAAAAAACAATCAGATTCTAGCTGACATTCTCTAGTATGTAATAGTTAAATTAGATCTAGTATCTGATTGGTTGTTATGGGCAACATCTCCACTTTTCCAAACCCACAGCTTAGTAAATCTAGCCCTAAGAGGTGTAAAGCACCAGCCTACACAAACGTACATGTTTAAAAGCATGCATCGTAGGTCATTTCGGGAAAATAAGCATTTAAGAAGCCGGAGCTTAAGTGTGAATCCGGCCCAGTGAGAGATAAATTGAATCTATGAAATATAACAAATCAATCATGGCTACTACAAAGTACTAAAAGAGCAACTTACAGGAACATTTGTTTCTTAGAAATGTTGTTTTATAAAATATTAGGTATTGGCAACCAAAAAACCTGTTCATGGTCAAAGACTAAAGATACATGTCACTATGTACAGGAGCTATATATTGGGCCGGATCCAGAACTTCTATGGAAGATGATGTTAATTGACATAGTATATATACTTTCTAAATAGATTGCAATTCAGTTATATTCTTACCATGATCTTCAGCCACCTTCCCAAGATTTACATGGGCCTCTGCTTCCTTTCTCCCCCCATCAGTTTTTATCTTTGTAGCAGTCTGAAAGCAGCTTTCAAAGAAGTGATTTGAAAGCCAATGATCTTCATGTGTTTTGAAGTACTGAGCCAACGCAAACTGATTTTGGTATACTTCTTCATAGTTACCTTAAATGAAAGAAAACCACATATCAGAAGAGCTGATCCTCATTAACACGAATAACTATATGATAAAGATTGATTGAGGTACAAAATTATTCAATTAAATCTTTTCATCCATGAGGCAAAAAAAAAAAAAGATAAACTCATGTACAGTTGCAGAAATGCTGGTAAAGTGATACAATCATTAGCAAAAGATACAAACTGATAAGTTATAACTAGTTAGCTAAAATTCTGCTCTGTGATCAAGTCTGGCTTTATTTCATGTATAAGGTACATTAAAATACATGATAACCAAGATGCACCGTGTTTTTATACATATAATAAATGTTGCTCATATAGCAGGGTATTCAAATGGACAACATGTAGCCATAAAGGGGAGCATGCTTGAAACTTAATATGACCAATTGGGAGTAGAATCAAGGTGTCATTTCCATTTATCTTCTCATATAGGGCCGTATTCACAGATCCGTTTTCACGTGGAGTTATGTGCATATTTTTAGGTAAGTTTCAACTGCACATGCGTAGTAACTTTATTTATGGCTAGGTAAAAGGAGACTGTGGGTAATGACTGAAAGGTAAAGAAATCACTATGAAGTGAAAACGTAGATTAAAGGTTTAAAGGAAAAATTAGGAAGAAACTTAGGAGGACAATGTCTAATTTAATGTGGTTTAACCAATTACAATATGGTTTACGGTTTAGCACTTGTATGAGAGTGCCCTCATTTCATGTGATATTAAGTGTATGTGGAGATGAAAGGGAAGAGGGTGGGGGAATGAATTAGTTGCATATGTGTGCATGAATGCAGATAGAGCCCATTGTAAAGCTGTGTGTATACTATTTTGGTAAAAATATGCATTTTCATGGTATACACAATTAGTATGCAATGACAGCATAAATAATGTGGCATTGTACTTTTGCCAGGGTCAGAAATGTCAAAGTTGATACTCTTAGAAATGTTGCTCTTGAATCTTGAATATGTACAATTTATAAATGTAAGTATTTTTTTTTTATGAATGGGCGAGTATGCAATTCGCATACGCACCCATTCACTTTTGAAATGCCGCCGCTGGGGACTTAGGGTTAGGCTGCGGGGGGGGGGACTTAGCCAGTTCGGAACTGGCTGGGAGCGAACGGCCCTTTCAAAATAGGGCCGTTGGCTACTGGGACCTACACTCAAACAACTCTACATCAGTGTCCAGACACTGTAAACTTTACACATGGAATAGATTTAGCTTTTATGGTTATGTTTTAGGATTTAATCTATTCCAGAGAGCATGGGAAAAATGTATAGATTAGATATAGAAAGCAATTTGAGAGCTAGGAGAAAGCAAACTGAAATACATTTTTTTTTTTGGGTGGTATCAGAGGAGAGAACCCCCGCTACTCAGAAATGCATACGAACTTCTAAGGTTAGACTCCCCGAAAATCTTTGTAAGAAGAGATTTCAGGAAAGGTATACAGGTATAGACACTGGTAAAAAGGACAAAGATTAATAACATAAATACAGACAAGGAACCTTAATAGGGAGCCGGCACGAATGCAGACAAGCAGAGGCAGATAGCAGGAACGGTAATCTAACACACAGCAACAAGGAGCAGGAAATAATGACCCACACCTAGCTTTGAGGGAGAACATATAGATAAGGGTAAAGCACAGGTGTAGGAGATGGCCTTGTAATTAGTCCACAAGAGTTCAACAGCATCCCCTAGGGACAGGTTATGGTAATATCCAAAAATAAGAATAACTGGTCCAGGTCTGCCCCAGAGCCAAAACACAATATAGCAGTCCCGGATGTAATAAAAGTATTGGATACCAATAAAATAGAGTAAGTGTTTAAAAGATTTAGAATATATAAATATGAATAGAACCAATAAGGAGGAATCTCTTTACCCTGTTTTCTATATTAATAGAATGGGTAAACCATTAAACAGATTTAAAAATAAATCAACATTTTCCCTGTTAGCTATAAAAGCCATTCAGTTACCACCTTTTATAAATCAACTCCGAATGAGTTTAAGAAAATTTTCCTTATTTATAATGCTGATGTTACACGCTACAGGATAAATTCTAGTAGCCTGTGAAGTTTCCTTTCTGGGTTAATGTGTCTAGTTTCCCATAATCAAGTAGGTCTGCCTGAGTTCTGCAGCTGATTGGTGGGTTGGACTTTAAATAGCCTGAGCCCGGGAAGCCTCATTGTCGGCTATAGCGTCTGGTGTTCCTGCGTTTGCTTTCGTTCTAATCGTGTTTTCCTTGTGCTCCTGCCTTGGATAGTGCTGTTATTCTTGCCCTGTATTCTCCTGGTGTTACCCTTGCCTCCTCTGTCTCATTTGTTTGCCCAGTGTGTGGTGTGAGTAGCTTGCTACTCATGCTGGCAGCTGCGATCACTGACCGGTACAGCGTCCCCTCGTTGCTGAGTGACTGTGAGTGCACGCGGCCGCTGGGGAGAGGCCTGTCAATACATTCCGGGCACCCACAGAAAGGGCGCAAAAAGCTTTGACGGGCGCTGGATACACCGTGAAAAACTCCGGGCTGGGTGAAAAGTGGTGAGCTACGGTGATCACGGGGGAGAGCTGGAAAATCTGTTTGGGGCTTACTGAGAAAGGCTGAGGCGACGGTGACAATCCTTCCACTGACGGAAAAGGCGCGAAGGGCGGCCATTTCGGGAGTCTCACAGGCGCATTGAGCCTGCAAGCACAACAGAAATGCAGGGAAAGTGGCCCTTACACGGCGCCAAGTGTGAGGACGACGCTGTACCACGGCGTTATATCACAGAGGCATCAACAATTATCCCCCCATACCTCAGCGTTGGAGCCAGGAACACATGTAGCACGGGTGCCTGCTGCCAAGTGTACCCTACAGCAACACCCTGGGACCCAAGAGGCAGCTTCCAGCGACACAGGCCAGGACGGAACCGACCAGCTATTCATAGAAAGACTGCCATCCTGTCCTGCCAGAGTTCCACACTCCGTTACAGAACTTTTTTGGGTCAAGACGTGAATACTGGCGGCCATCAAGGGGTGATATGAGCAAGAAACTTTTTGTTTATATTTTCCTTTACCTCTTTTCTGCTCTTTCTTATATAGTTTAACTGCAGCTCCATAATTACTTGTAAGTTAGCAGCGTGTTAGCAATCAGTGGACTCCTGTGTGGCTCTTGCTGACTCATTTGCTGCAGTTTGGTAATTATTATGTAGATTCTGTGCTTAGCACAATAGGTGACCCAACAGACCTGCATTTTTGGGGCCGTATATTGGTACTTGTTTCAGCTATACGCTAGACTTGGTCGACACTTTTAATCTGCTCATACTTATATTTACTGTTCGGTATTTTGTGAAGAGATATCTCTGCTTGTGTATGTAAAACCAACTTTTAGAGTAATTTACTGATATACGTAAAAGGTATGAAAAATTATTTGGGTACTTTAGACGACGCTAAAATGGGCAAAACCTTTAACACTCAACATACTACTAATTCTGCTAAAGTAAATCCCCCCTCTCCACAGTCGCATAGCAACTCCTCCAGCTCCCAGAGCCCCCAGTCAGAGGGCAATACTTTACCGTCAGCGGCGGAAACAGCAAGGGAGTTATCCAGTCATTTATTTCCGCTTCTGGAGCAAAAATTACTACCAGCTCTAGATACCAGGTTTGAAGCCTTGCAATCTAGTATAGCTTCCGCAATTGCTACCATGGAATCTAACTCAAAACGAATTGTGACTCTTGAACAAAGAGTTAGTGACATAGATGATACCCAGATTACTTTACAGAATACGGCTCTTGCACACAACAAACGGTTCAAGGAGCTGGAGGACAAGATGGATGACTTGGAGAATAGGAATCGCAGATATAATCTCTATTTTCTGGGAATCCCAGAATCTGTAAAAAACTCTGAGCTGATCGATTTTTTGCAGATGAAGTTGGTTGCGGCTCTGGCATCAACTGCGCAAACAATGGTCATTGAGAGGGCCCATAGGCTGTGCCCAGAACGCAAAAATAGGGGAGACAGGCCCAGGGCAGTAATCGCTAAATTTTTAAATTACAGGGATAAAGAAACAATTATTCGAACCTATCGAAGTACTAAGGATTTTAGAATCGATACTGCAAAATATTAATATTTTAGGATTAGGATTTTTCCCTTAATGTTTCCCAAAAAAGGAGAGCTTTTGCCCCAATCTGCTCAGCTTTACACGAGCATCACTTCAAATTTACCCTTGCCTTTCCTGCCTGTCTTAGGGTAATGCATGATGGGCAGGTTCACACCTTTGATGGTTCTAGTAGTGCCAGAGAATTCGTGGCACTTTTCCAGCTCGATAAAGACGGAACTTCCACTTCCAGCAACCATAGTTCACCTAGGTCACCATGTTAGACTATACTTTGTTTCTATATTCTAGCAACATGATTCTAAGTTGCCCATATGGCCCTATTAGAAATGTTCAATTTTCTGTTTATTTCCAAGCAGCATCCTACAACAAGGATGCTCCGCTAACCCTGGAGGAAAATGTTAGAAAATGTTGGAGTTGGAGTTTTGTTAATTACCGAATATTGTTAACACAAATGTTTAATATACTTGTGATATCTCGAGTGCAGATGTCATGGAGACAATCTTTAAATGGGTCCCAGTACGCATGCCCCCCCCCCTCCGCAAATAAGAAACATAACGGCAGTCATCTCAATAGCTATACTCCCTTATGGTTAACCCCGTGATGATAGAACCACCTCTGTCAGTGGTACCTTTACATCATAAGTCCTCGGAGGTGAGGTTGATTTCATGGAATGTGGGAGGCTTAAATTCCCCAGTCAAGAGGCGCAGAGTAGTAGACCATTTGAAATCAATGTTACCTGATATAGTCTTCCTACAGGAGACACATTGGTCTCAGAGGGATAATTCCTTGACGGGTTCTTGGATTGGGGAATGCATAGCGGCAAATTATGAGACTAAATCCAGGGGAGTGGCAATTCTGTTTCACAAAAACCTACAATATGAAGTCCTTAAGACTATTAAAGACCCACATGGCAGATTCCCCCTGCTGGAGGTGCTCATCAGGTCGGAGACATTAATTTTTTTAAATATTTATGCTCCTAATTCGCCAACGCAAGATTTTTTTTCAGCCATTTCTGCACTTCTGATGCAATATTACACCACAAATATTGTCATTGCAGGAGATTTCAATTCTGTTGACAACCCTGCCATGGACAGATCCCCGTCTGTACCCTCACACACTAATAGTTACCACAGTCATATCCATTACTTAAAAACTACACATCATGTCTCGGATCCGTGGAGAATAAGTAACCCCACAGATCGTAGTTACACATTCCATTCGGCAGTCCATGGGTCTTTTTCACACTTGGACTATATCCTGCTGAGTAATAGCTTGTTCCCTAGGCTTATATCCACTGACATCCATAATATCCTCATCTCAGATCACATGCCCATATCCTTGGCTTTCATGCCCCATCGGATACTGACCCAAGACAGATTTTGGCACTTTCCAGCATATTTGTATGCCTCAGATGATTTCAAAAGCTTTTTGAATGACAGATGGAGAGAATGGGCCTGATTCAGAGATGCGATTTCCACGGCACTTAGGTGCGTATATTTAAGATCCTGCAGTGGGCTGGAACCTGCTAAGATCTTAGCAAAGGTGCGTATATTTGCGATCTTTTCGCAATCGCATCTCTGAATCAGCCCCAATATGAGCAAGACAATAATGCACACAAGGACAACCCGATTTTATTTTGTGAAACAGCGAAAGCGGTTCTTAGAGGCCATATTATCTCCTATCAGGGTCAGAAAAAGCAAGCCTTTAGGGTCATATATGATAAATTATATTCTGAAGTCTCAGTGGCTTTTGCAAATTACTCCTCCACCCCAAAAGAGGCTATCTTGAAAATCTATCAATCCTCTAGACAACTTCTGGAGAGCTTATTGCTATCGCAAGCTCAAACGCGCCAGGATTACTTGAAAAGTAAGTTCTTCCGATGGGGCAATAAGTCAGGTAAACTTCTAGCAAACATAGGAAGACAGCACCGTAGGAAGCAAGACATCTTACCATTAATGATCCCAGTACCCGATCATCATACACGACCCTAAGGGACATTGAAACAGCATTCCACCAATACTACACGAAATTATACACTGCCAACCCGGATTTAACTGAACTGCGAGCAAACTTACTAGATAAGGCCCGCTTACCCAAACTAGCAGAAACTCAAAAAGAACTGCTAAATTCCCCAATTACAGAACTTGAGATTTCTAAAATTATAACAACACTGAAAAATAACAAATCACCAGGTCCTGGCGGCTTTACGGAAGAATTTTTCTAAATTCTTAAACCGGCAATACTTCCAACCAAGGTCAGTCTATTCAACACATTACACACTGAGCACCCCCTGTATCCCTCCTTTAATCAAGCACATACTATACTTCTCCTAAAACCAAACAAACTGGCTGATTCAGTTACCTCATACAGACCCATCACTCTTTTAAATCAAGATTTCAAGCTGTTAGCCAAAATCATGGCGGACAGATTGCAATCCATCCTCCCCACACTCCTGACTCCTCACCAGATGGGATTTGTTCATGGCAGGCACTCTGTCAAAGCGGTGCGAGCTGCGGTGGCTGCCATAGTAGCCTCAACCGCCAAAAAGGCATTTAAAACCCCAGCGATGCTTCTCAGTTTCGACCAGGTGTCATGGCCACATATGCAGGCTATTTTTGCCCACAGAAACTTCGGCAATGTATTTGCTGATTTCATCAAATACATATACTCATCTCCTAGCACCAATCTAATCATAAATGGATGCAAAGGAGAACCGATGGTAATGACTAGGCAGGGATGTCCCCTTTCTCCTCTGCTTTTCAACCTAGCTCTCGACCCACTGCTGAGACTTTTACAAGAATCCCCAAAATTTAAAGGTATTACCATAGGCCGTAAAGTTATCAAAATAACCGCCTTTGCAAATGACCTACTGCTCTATCTCTCTGACCCGATGGGCTCTCTAGCAGAAATATTCCATATTATCCAGGAGTTTGGAAAGATTTCTGGTTTTACTATTAACCAGACCAAGTCTAATGCTTTGTGGTTGGGGTCGGAGGAACGTCCAGCTTGGCACGGTCTTGTTGGGCCAGACAATCTTTAACTTACCTGGGGCTAAGCCTCCCAAAAAACCATCACACCATTTACGAGAGTAACATGCGAGGGTTGATCATAGAAGCAAGTGCATCCATGTCTAGATGGCATAATCTCCCACTCTCCTATTCTGGTCGAGCAAATTTAATAAAGATGATTATATTTCCCAAATTATTGTACCCCCTCCAAATGTTACCCATACTCTTAAGCCCCACAGACGAGCGATTCCTTAACAAAATCTTTTGGAAATTCATATGGCAAGGCAAGAGGTCCAGGATTGTGCTAATTAAACTGCAGCAGCACCCTACCAATGGGGGGATTTACTTCCTGAACCTAAAACTGTACAGTTATGCTAGCAATATCAGGTACATTAGAGACTGGTTGCATAACAGGGAGCGGTATGCTAATACAACACTAGAACAGTCATTTCTTACTGATATATCCCTTACTTCATTTCTTCACAGCTCGCGTTCTGACATGCTACAAGATGCCCAGGACAATCCTTTGCTGATGTCCGCATGGTCCACTTGGAAGCGTGTTAGGAAACGTAAGGGCCTAAATAATAGATACTCACTTTTCTTGCCTTCCCTAAAAAATCCCGATTTTTAAAAAGGAGAAGCAACATATCCATTCAATAGATGGAATGTTAGCAAAATCACTATGGTTAGAGATCTTACCATACCACATAGGCGCTCTATTCAGACTTTTTCTTTTTAATTTACCGCCTACTCACACATTCGCACTTAAACAGGCGCTGCACTATGCCCAAGCAGTGGTACATCATCTGGGGGATTCTGGATTGGCAAAATGATTTAGATCGGTTGTTAAGTAATCCACTAAATTACATGTGACTCTTCCTTTTTGATTTATATGCTTTAATGTTCGTGCTCACTGCAATATGTGGGCCAAACAACTAGGAAACTTAAAGATGGGTTTCGTGAGCATAAATGAAATATTACTAACACAATAGCTACATACAGTGTTCCAAAGCATCTTCTAAGTTATCTTTAGGGAAATCCGGAGTGCTTAAAAATATGTGGATTAGAAATTGAGAGAGGTGGGGACAGATTCAGTGGACTTTGCCATCGTTAAGCCAACTGGATCTTTGCCTTACAGACCTTAGCCCCAGAAGGCTTAAATGACAATATTGAGTTTAATGATACAGGCTACTGAACTGGGAGGATCATAGTGTATTATTAGTAAAGGTTTCCTAATATCTGATAACCAACTTATGATGTGATTGAAAGGTCCTAGGTAATTATTGAAAAAAAAATTGAGAAAGATAGAAAGAGAGAGAAAGCGCCTTGAGGACCTCTGCGGTGAGTGACCCCTCAATTTAAAAATTCATGATATATGACCCAAGGTTGGGACAGTATTAGAAGTAGTACCACCAGAACAGAGAAGCCCTGTAAGTGGCTGGTGGCTTATCATATATTTGCAAATGTATGTAACAAATCTCTCTGACATTTATTTTAAAGATAGAATGTCTTTTTTGCCATACTTTTCTAGCTCCTGCTCTAGATTAATTTATTTATTGATTTGAGCAACCACCATTTTGTGTTTAAATTTTGAATTTAAGTATTAGGAGGACCTTAAACAATACCACACATCTAGCATTTATAAACTTAGAACCATGAAAAATATGAGAAATATAAAGAATAAAGAAAAAAGGAAAAAAGATAAAAAGAATAATCTCAACTTTTTAGTTTGGTTCCTACAATTGTAATTATTATGAATAAGATATATGTGATATACAGTATGAAATGTTTAGAATGCTATATGAGACTACCAACAATAAATTGTGTATAGCTATTTAAAATTGAATTGATAATATTAGTTAAATATGTATCTACTAATAGGCTCAACTGAAACCTTATTGTGGACCAAACTATATTAAAAGTAATGTATAAATTTGATTTTGGATAACAAAATTAAAATATTATATATAAATATAAGAAAGAAATATACAGGTAGGCCTTTTCTGACTGTGTTTTTCAGAAGAAATTAATATCTGTTATGCACAGGACTCCGTAAATGTACCATGCAGGCCCATGAGTCTAACAGCAAGCCTGGTGTTCACCAGAGACCCTGATGGTGGAGTTGGTTTTGGCTGCAAGCAAGTGGCAGCTTGCGGTCCTCTGTATAACACGCATGATGCCAAGATGGTGGATGGGGTCCAGGGGTTGCAGGAGCGGTGTAGATAGGTAGCATAGGAGAGACTACCTGGACTAAATACTGCAGAGAGCAGCTGAACACTGGAAAGGCACACACAGGTGGCACGGCAGGAATAATCAGGAATACAAGAAACAGGGACCGGGTAACTGTGATTGAGGACTGGAAACAGGACCAGGAACCAGGGAGCCAGAACACACGAGAGAACTCAAGGACACAATATCAGCGGGCAAGAAATGTGTATTGTCAACCTGGAACTGAAACAACATCCCACAAAGTGAACTGGGTAAAAACATGACTAAGCCACTACAAAGGTGACTACAAAGGTTTTTTGGGGTAACTTTTATGATGTGAATCTTGGAAGCAGGTTACCTGCTATAATTAGGTCAGCCCAGTCACAGAAACAGGTAATTGGCAGTTATCCATCATGGCCACCAGTATTACATGTGAAATCTATTTGCTTAGATCGGGATGAGGAACCTTTTTTCTGCCAAGGGCCATTTGGATATTTATAAAATCATTCGATGGCCACACAAAATTATCAACTTAAAATAAGCCTGCTATATTGGGTCAAAAATGTAATTAACTAACCCCTAATGTGATGGCTGGAACTGCTTATCTTTGGTGAGGAGTATGATGTTAGCTGGTATTGATGATGTTGCTACTCGCAACTGGTTTTCCAGGTTTGTGTCGGTTAGTCTTCCCCCTTTTTTCTCTGTTTTTTTCTCCTCTTTGTATTCTCTTGTGTTGCTGTAGTACCACTGACCACAGATACAGAGTGTCCAATGCTTCTTTGGTATTGGTTATTTGTATTTTTTATAGGTTTTTTTTGTACTTTTATTTGTACTTTTTTATGGAGTTTTATTTGGCTTTTTTTTTTTTTTTACTTTTTGTAATATTTTCCATTACCCCTTTTCTTCCTCTGCTTTCCCCCTTTTTTCTCTTCTTTCTCTTTTTTTATTTTTTTTTATTTTTTATGGAGTTTTTATTTTTAATTTTTTTGGTCTTATGATATCGCGGGTCTGATGTTCCCCACCCCTGGCTTAGATCTACCTCTATTGGATAGAAAGTACAATTTACAGATTGTACATACTTATAACCGTGGTTAAGCTGTTATTTATTTGATTTTAATTTAAAAATACTGTAGAGTTCAATAAAACATATTGTATTTTAGGATTGTCAGTGCCTACCTCTCATTATTGCCAAAACATATTTTTTATAATTTTTATTATTTTTAAAGCACTGTATTTACTTTTTGTTTTAAGAGCCTTGTGTTCTTTTGTTTTGGGCAATGCACAAACCCCCAATTCTGCAGCTATTCATTTATTATTTTGACCTATTTTGTCAGTGCCCATAAAAAAAATTTTTTATTTTTTTAATTGAAAGTGATTTAGTTGTACCAGCTCTGTGATGAGGGGGTGACAGGCAAATCTGTTTTTTTCCAGCTAATAGCCTAACTGAATTTATAATACATACAGATTACAACTGTACAGCAAAATATGCAAACAGCAGACAGAATATAACTGTAATAATATATAGAATAAATAACTATAATAATAGTTAAAATACTCATAATGTTCAGCTCCAGGCAAAGTACACTCTGCATGCAAAGACAAAAAATACACAAGCCAAAACAATATACAGATTAAATTACATTCTTTGATACATTTGGTTGTTATGGTATTGTACCTTCCTCACCTTACTTTTAACAAAACCAAGTTGCTAATCAGTTATTCAGTGAAAACTCACTCGGGAGAAAGTGGGGTGTAGAAGAAAATTCAACATGTACTTTACCCCACAGCAAGCAACTGCTTTGGATGTGCTCCATTTCACGTCCTTGGTTATCTAATTTTATTGCTAACAGGCTTGCTGTCTCCATACTAGGTTCAAGGATTGCATAGCAAATAGAGCAGTCTCAGGTGGCCATACAGCTAAGATATATATGTAGACCATCATTACCCTGGACCCTTAGTGGTTTGAGATTTGACAATCAATTCATATTAGCAAGTCTTCCTTTTTCATGTACTGTTGTTCCTGATGCTTGTTTAGTAATGATTAGAAGTAGAAAAACAAACAAATAATGTGAAAATACTGAACAATGGGCTTTAAGGTTCTTCTAATTTACAATGGGTTCTCCCAAATGTATTGACTTCTTTTTTGGATGTGTCTCCAGTCAGCACATGGGTCCATGTGGACCTTTAAACAGCATTAGTCTTCTGCGTCTTGCCTGGTGCATTTGTAGCTCTTGTCAGTTACTGTCTGTCCCTTTGTTTTCCCCATTGTGCTCCCCCCACTTATCTTGCCTTCTGCATTCCTTCCTTCTGGTTTCTGGCCTCCATTGTCTGTCCTCCCTTTTTGGTTGTGTCCTCCAGTATCTGTGTAGCAGATGGAGCTTGCTGCATTTGCTCTCTGCTCTGGGTTTACTTTCTCTCTGTTTGCTCTCTTGTAGAAAACTCTGTGTTTTCCTTCTCACACTGTTTCTGAGTATTGTCATCTTAAGCAGAGTACACACTGGGACTTATCAGCAGATAATCTTTCCAGTCGCCCAATGAAAAGACCGTTTCACCAGAGATCTCAGGAGTGTGTAGTTCAAGCTGTCTCCCTGCTTTTAACCATGATAATCAAAACTTTATGAGAGACTGGAAAGACATTTTGCATGCATGTTCTTATGAACTTAGTCATCTAGGAAAAAAAAGTCATCCTCAAACATATGGATGCATCAATTACAGAATTAAACAATATTTTTATTGCATTTAAGGAATCAGAGGGATATAAAAGCCTAGAAAAAAGAATGATTGATTGAAAGAAAATGAAAATTAGCTCATAGATAGAAAACAAAGGTTTAGGAGAGACAATATAGATGCTAATACAAGGGAGACACAGGCCTCCATAAGAAATAATAACCCTGAAAACATTACCACTGAGAGGGAAGAGCCGCATAGAACTAGAGCAAAAGAAGGTCAAATTAGATGCCCGGTACATAAAACATATAGAGACGCAGTAGTTAATAACCCACCAGTAGTACCAATAAAAAGAATATAGTTCAGAAACAATGGAAAATAGAAAGAAAAAAATTGAAACGTACATTATAATTTGGCCATCTCTTTTATAATTTCCATGTTTCTGTTTTCCTTATCTTTATTTGATCTTAGACAGGAACCAATCTAGGGATAGGGAACATTATTGCTCAGACAGGGACAGACATTATACACCAGACAGGGATTTGCACAGAGAACAGGGGTGTAATAGCTTGGATAGAGGAAGAGATCAATTCCCACTAAGAAACAGGAAACAGTGGAGAGTACAAAACACCAATCAGAGAGAGGCCTGTATGGCATCAAGAAGATTGCTTGATCGATGTGAGATCCATCACCCTGACCAATGCAATATAGAATACAATGAGATCTACCATCAAAACAATTTTGAAGTCTTATATAGGGAGCAGATTTTGGATTTTCACCCAGTACAATCAGAATATCAATAATAACAAACGATAAACCACATAAAATTTTGTTGAAAAGAAAAGTTAATAAGAATGGAAAAATAAATAAAAATTAAAATACTACTCTGAAGAGAAGGAAATATAGAGTTAAAAAAAAGAAAAAAATACAGGGCAAGAAAAAGATAAAAAAACAAGATAAAAACAGTCAAGGATACCAAAATATATTATTTGAGTGACTATACACCTACAGAATCTGAAATTAACATTCTCAAAAAAGGACTAAAATTTGCCCCTAATAATGGGCCGGATCCAGAACTACGTCCGTCTTGCATAGACGGACGTAGTTTAATAAACAGTAGCTACTGCACATGCTTAGACGGACGTAGTTGCAAGACGGATGTAGTTCTGGATCCGGCCCAATGATATTAATGAATTTAACAGCTATGTGGACCAGCAGAAGTTAATTTGCAAGTTAACTCTTAAATGACATTTTGACCTTAGAGAAAAATAAGAATCTGCAGAAAATAGGGAGATAGAAGAAGAGCAAACAACCAATTTTTTGAAGGCTAAGTCAACATTCAATCCCATACAAAGTAAAGGTTGACATTTAAGATGACCACCAATGATTTAAAAAGAAAAATGATAAACATTGATTAAAAAAATATAAACAAAACATCACTGTAAAAGAAAAGGAAGCCATTTAAAGTCTGAAAAATAATGATAGTATTATCATTAAACCAGCAGACAAAGGAGGGGGTCATTATGAATAAAATTAATTATGAGAACAAGGTATTGAGCCAATTAAAATATGGAACAACATATCCAATAAAAAAGTGAATCCAACAACTAGAATTTCAAAGAACTATAATAGCCTGATTTTTAAATACCATTGTAAAGGGACTATTAATAAGACACAGTATACATTTTTAGAAATTACATCTCCATTTTTTCCGGTTATGAATATATTACCGAAAATTCATAAAAATAAAAAGAATCCCCCAGGCAGACCAATTGTAGCTGGTTTTGACTCAGTTACATCCAAACTCTCTCAAATGGTTGATAATAACACTACAACAACGTGTTATGAAAACAAAATCCTATTTACAAGAAACTTATAGCGATTCAGAAAATTGAAGGACTATAATGGGAGGAACATTATTTTTTAAATACAGCTTTTCCTCCCTTTATACAATTATAAAAAACACGGATGGAATAAAAAGTACTAGCCTTTTTCATTACAGCATTAAGCCTGATTTTAAAGAATTTATTTAGAAGCAATTTATTTTATTTTAAATAACTATTTCTATTTTAAAGATACTTTTCACCTCCAAAAGACAGGGATGGTTATGGGGTGAAATTCGCCCCCAGTTATGCTCTTTTTTTTTTTTTAGCAGCCTGGGAAGATGAACAAGTATGGGCAAGACACGAGGAGGTCAGTACCTCAAAACCTGGACACGCTATATACACAATGTTTTGTTTATCTGGACTGGGTTTAGAGGTGAGCTCAACTTTTTCTGTGACTACCGAAATACTAATAACAAAAATATTGTTTTGACTTTTGACATTAGCCAAATTTAGTGAATTTCCTGGATTTATCAATCTTTCCAGAAGAAAATACTTTAAAAGTAAAGAACTACATGAAACCAACGGACTCAAATGCATTTATTAAAACCACAAGTTGTCATCATAACTAATGGCCACAGAACATTCCAAAAGCCCAATTTCAGAGAATTAGGAGAAACTGCACAGAGAAGGAGGAATTTTCACAACAAGCTGCACTATTAAAATAAAAATTCCTAGAAAAGGGTTATGATGGAAATATTTTGTAAGAATCTATAACAAAAGTGACAAAAGTAGACAGAAAAACTCTATTGGAATCTAAATTAAAACAACCTAAAATAAATTAAACAAGTCAACAGTATAATATTGCATTCATCATCCAGTATATTTCCAGACACAAAATTTTTGAAAATATAATAACTAAAAATTGGCATCTTTTAGTAAATGATCCCGTTTCAAAAATACACAAGCAAAAAGATAGAGTATATAGGATGCACTCATCTGTCCATAATAATATTCTGGACAAAACGATACACAATTAGCTCATTATGAATCTTGTAAAACATTAACTCTTTATTCATGCTCATTAAAATAATTTAAATAATATCCAGCCAATAGTTTTATTGTGAAATAGATAATGTACAGAAAGACACAAGAAAGAATGAGGGCTCAATGCCAGCAAAATAAAAACGAAAACACCAATTTCACGTGATCCACAAGACAAACATTTTTTTCATTCCATAATTGAAAACATATTAATTACTGGCTTACCCACCAATATAATGTTTGTCAAATATAGTAATTATATATGTATGAGTGAGTTTAAAAACATATATTTTTTGCAAAGTTCTTAATTCGTAATAAAGAGATATCATAGGGTCCTAAGGTAGACCGCTCTCTAGTTACATAAATTTAAATAGATCTGTTAATTATATTGTTGCCTTTAGTATCAATGTTTCCAGTCCATCATACAAGTAGGGACTTTGTACAAAGGTTTTACTATGTCTATCCCATTCTCAAAGAAAGGTAATGAATTGCATGGAATATAATACTCAAAGCTGTATGCTTGTTAACAATGGTCACCCTCATACAACAGGAATAATGACCTCTATCTAACTTCCAAATCCACCCTCATAAAATAATACCAATAATACCCTACTAAATGGTTAAGACCTGCTGTAACAACTGCTCAGCTTCATTAAGGGCAGAGGGCCACTTATGGCTGCTATCAATGTGAACAGATAAGTTACCGCATGTTGTGTGACTTGAAGAGTATATATTTGTTAGCAGAGATCTCTGAAAAGGAGTGTTGAGTTTCATTGTAGATGACCTACAAAGCATTCCATAGACTATTCCCTGTTGAGTGTTCTCCTGTGTCTGTTTCTTTTATTTTATTTCCCCTGCTTACCCAGCCTGTAGAAGACCTTGGGAACATGGCCATAGTCAACATACAAGCACTACACTACATTGCCAGTACCCCATCCTTATAGGTACGCCATACATTTAAGCAGAGTGTTACATGGTCAAAATATTTATTCATTCATTGAAGTTTTTTATGCTACTTTACAGGAGAGGGTATCCCAGCTGTAGGGATAACCAAGTTACACCATAATATGTTAAACATCTATGTCAGTAATCTACAACAGTGCTCCTCAACCTTTTTTCACCCTCGACACACCTAAGCCCTTCCCAGAATTCCACGGCACACCGAAAAAAAAATATCCAAAAAAGCAGGAATTACAAAGTGCATACACAAAAATGACATTTAATTGTTATTTTTTATTTGACTGACTTAACATTGCAGCTAATAAATTTATTTTTCTTATAATACACATACACACTTATTATACACACACACACACACACACACACACTGTGCCCCTTCATCATACACACACACACACTGTGTCCCTTCATCATACACACACACACACACACACACTGTGTCCCTTCATCATACACACACACTGTGTCCCCTTCATCATACACACACACACTGTGCCCTCTCTGCTCCTTTACTTACCTTTTATTTGTTACTTCTTTATTCTTTTATCTTCTGTTTTCAGCTGTCTTTTCTCTCTTCTGGCTCCCCCTGAGCTCCTCCCCGCGCGCTCCTCACTATGAATGCCGGCGTGATGACGTCATGCCCGGCCGGCACGCAGTAAAAAGGAGATGTGAGGGGAAGGAGGAAGACGGAGGGTAAGTTTCTTTTTTGTTTTTTTAATCATAGTGGGCCGAGTTGGGGGGATGGCAGGCCTGCGGCACACTCAGGAACTAGCACACCGGTTGCGGAGCACTGATCTACTATATACAGCAAGACTATCACTCTAAACATTAGAAATTATGCTCAATATTTGACAAAAATTATGTTTCTATTTTAAATGTAAGTAGGGGACTCAAATATGCAGCTTTGGGCAAAATTAACAAAAATCTACAATGCTTCCTATTGGGTAAAATCCTAATCTCAAGCACTCATGGTAGCTTTTAAGAACACATGAAAGTCAAGAGATATCTGCAGGGAGAGCAACAGGACTCCAATTTATCCACCAAACAAAGCTGTAAACATTGATTGTTTGCTCCAGATTCTTGGCACACTGAATCAGGCCAGATGTTAGGTCACTAAATACGATCATCTCTAACTACATTACAGTATTCTTTTTAAACTGACCACAGGAGCATACAGAGATTTTATACAATAGTATCCAAAATAGCTGTATTATCTTTCCACGTTCTCTGTTTCCATGCCATCTCTCTTGGCATACAGGGAAAACAGAACTTTATACATGTAATAAATCTTATAAAATACTCTTTTTTAAAATCACTATATAAATGGATTTTTGAGCATAAAATTTAGCCTTTTTTCAGAAATGTCAAATTAGATACAGCTTCTATCTGGCCAAAGTGATAAAGCTAACAATAGTTGGAAGGCAGACCACACTATTGTGATGAAAAAGTAAGACACATTTTATTTAAATTTTTTTTCAACACAATATAGGAAACAGATTATCTGTTAAGTATCTAGGCTAATGAGCCCTGCTTTAAGCTAAATGGAACAGATGTCAAGTATGGACTGACATGCCAATGTGCATATACCCCTTGGCAAATGTAAGAGACAAATGTATCAAAATATCCCAAAATGACATACATATGGTTTTATGACATCTTAAACTGAAGTTACTCATGGTTTAATAATAACTTGTTTTGTAAGATGGTCTATATATAGTAATAGAAAGATAATGTAATGCTGGATGGGGTTGTAGAATGTTTGTTGATCAACAAAATGGGTATGAGTATGGGGGGATACTAATGTCTAGAGTAACATTTTGGCTTATTCTAACTCTGTCAGTAATACCTTGCTAATTGAATAGCATATATTAGTTGTACACTATGGTATAATTTAATACAGTACAACTATATAAAAAAAAAATCTGTTTCATGAAAAACTAAAAATAGTGATTGACTGTCATAAAAAAAATCACTACTTTATAAAAAATTGTCTTATTTTAAACTGCTGTTCCTAGATGAAAGTGGAGACACTATGGACCTAACCTAGAGGTGAATGCAACACAGAACGCATCTAGCATATTGTACATAAGAATGCAATAGATGTGTGAGATCCAAAGGTACATGTAAATGAAGGTCTGCATTCCTACACAAGTATAGCAGAGCAGCCAAACTCAATGCAGTTATGTGAACGATTCTATTTCCATAAGTGAACCAAGTGCAACTGCAAGGTACGCCACTGCAATGTATACTGTAACTATGATCTGTGTGAGCCAAAGCATCTAAATACAGTCAACAATGAATTTAGCAAAAAGTAATTTTACAACAGAATGCATATGCAGTATAGTATTATATTTTATCTGCGCTCTTAATATGTATGCCAATAAAATGGTTCAATATTGGTTGTGTTGTGTTATTTTCACCAACTCTCTGGACTTAGGGCTGGGTACAAAACGCAGTCCGCATGGAAGAGGGGAGAGAGCTTCCCTGTCACTCCCTTTTCTTGTGTGGATATGGCAGCAGTTACACCGCCATAACCCTGCTTTAAGTCTCCCATGCGGCCCATACAACCGCTGATCCACATGGAAGTGCTTAAAACTGTCCATATCGTAAAATTTGCATGCATCTTCTGGTGTACATAACAAAGTACCATATGCCTGGAGATCCGTTGTATAACATCTGGCGCATCCGCATTGCCAGAAAATCACCCAACTTCCGTAAGCAGCTTAAGGAAGTTGGATGATGTGTTCTTAAGTCTGAATCCAGTCCCTAAATACGACCTGTGGCTGGTGTAAGTGTTTTGTTGTAAAGTGTGCACTTATGGCCGTGTTCGGCTCTAGCTCAGGTGCAAATGCATAGGAACACCCTTGCCGTACATTGAATACTTCCTTCCACCCTTTCCTGCCTTCAAAATGAACTTGAGACTGTAAGTGGTCATGCAGCGACTTGCGTTCAGGTCTGGACCTAACAGCATGGACTGCACATTGGAAAAAGAACACTGATATACGCTATTCTATTGGGCATACATTAAGGTCTGGATTGCGCCCTGTATGTTTCTGTTATGTACATATAAAAGGACTTATTTGCATTGTAGTGTATAAGAAGGTTAATATACATAAAGATTATGATAATAATCATCCGTAGATTTGTAACAGTATATAGTATATAAGGTGGTAATGATTAAGAAGTGACACCATTACAAATATTGTGAGATACAAAGATGATGTATTCTGACACTTGAAAAAGATTACCTATTCCCCATATGGAGAGATATTTTATGTAAGAGGTTCCCGGTTCTGGACCCTCATGAGAGTAAACTGACCCAAGGCTGATTATTGTTACAGGCTAAGCTTTGATTGAATGAACTCACGTGACCTCCTAGGCAATCCTGCCAATGAATAACAACGAGGAGTGCACAGACAACCATTTCAGCACTGCGTCTTTGGACAAAAGATGACCCTTTCTCACAATGTCAAGAAAGAAAACTTGATTTTCTCTAAACACACATGTAAGCATATAATAGACCCACTGTGACTGCATTATTCAAAGCATATTTGTCATAGAGATTTCATAAGGTTATCACCAGCTGTCAACAATATCATGTACCTTTAAACAAATTCTAAACTATTCTCCACATATTATTCTTCGTGGGTCTGATAGTATGTTGTGTGCATGAAATGTTTTTTTTTAAACTTAGATCAGCATTGACTTGCCCTATCTGGCCGCAGTAACTTCCGGCCTTATGTGTATTAGTTGCGTATATTTACGGCCCTAACCCTGTAAGCGTGCCCACTTTCCCTCATCTCAATGCCTCCCCCCGCCCATTTCTATGCAAATCCTTAGGTGCGTATATTTCCGCTGCAGATTCTTTCCCATCCGATTCACAAGACCGACCCTTAGCTATTTCCGACCTTAACTTCAACGTAGACTGCATATCGCTATTACTACGCATGCGCAGTTGCTGCGAAATCAATCCGATCCTAAATATACGCACAGAACTTTTGTTAAATTCGGATCTCTGTATACGGCCCTGTAACATTTTTAGCAAAGTGCATACTCAGAAAGCAGAGACAAGCAGCGAAAGTTTATTTACACTGCACATTGGATGGTCAGGGCTATTGCTGAGTATTCAAACATTGGGCCAAGAATAATAAGGGGATCCTTCTGCAATATACATCCTAAAAACTTTGAAAAAAGTTGAACATTCAAAAATGGAAGAGGCAAAAGTGGATGAAGGAGCTATGTTACATTTAGAAGAAACAGAGATATTTACAGTTAGAACTTAAGAATTAGACATAGCATTTTAACCACAAAATATTTCAGTAAATAGATCACTAACATTTAAAATAACAATGGACCTGATTCCCACTTAATTTAATAAAAGACATAATTTAGGAACGTTCCTAAAAATACGCATAGAGCAGAATGATTCACAGCTCCTAAAGAAAAATGCTAACCACACGCCTAGCTTCTTAGGAGCTAAGAACATTCTTTTCTCCATATGCGTATATTTAGGATCTAGCATTAAGGACCAAATAAGTATCACGCATATATTTAGGATCTTTAATATTCTCTTGATTCACGGCTAAGCAAAGACACACATCAGTTGATTCAATTAGGAAGCAGATTGATTTTCTTAGGCTCTTTGCTTTATAATTAACAAAAAAATAAAAAAAATTGTAATATGCTAAAATGTAGAAAATTATTAAAATCATAAATACTTATTGAAGGGATAAGAAAGAACCATTCAGCTTCAAAGTTGTTATAGCATAAATATCAAAATAGTAAATATCTACATAAATTAGACCTAAATAAAATTTGTATCTCAAGGTCACACACAAACACACACAAACAATTAAATCATGCACAAACTGCAAAATGGTGACATAACAGCAGTTTTAAAAGGTAAACCTTTAACTGTTTCAATCAAAGCGAACATATGCATTTATTATAATCACACAGCAGCTGTGTGTTCAACAAACAGAAAAGCATGAAGCTATGGCTCTCTGTTAACCATGCGGATGTCAACTTAAGAATGGTAGGGGGAATTCTTATCTGTGTTTGTGCATATGTTAGTTTCTTCAAGGCTTTCTTAACTGTAAATCATTCCTAAGTCTCGAGGAACGCCCATAACTGAAGCCCGAATGCTGCTCATTTGCATTAAGAGTCTTGCCTCTCTAGCCATGCATGCTGAAGTCATTACGTTCTCAAGCATGAATCATTCTTATGTAGCCATTCTTATCTATGAATCATTCTCACATGGCTTCAGTGAGTAGTTTTGAGTTATGGGCATGCTCGGTTAACCCGCTCTAAAATATACGCACTGAAATCCTGTTCTTACTTAGTTGTGAATCAGGTCCATTGTTACTATGATCATAGGTCCTACCACATTCAACCATTCTAAAAACAAATTTTTTAGAGAAAATTGTTATCGAACACTTCAATTGTGACTGCTTTAGGTCTATGCTTTAGGTGGTATGCTCCTTACCACTGGTGTGCGTACTAATACTGCCCCTCCTTAGCTAAACTTTAAGTATATTGCCCCTCTGTATAATAAACTAAAGCATACTGCCCTTCCGTATAATAATCTAAAATATATTGTCCCTCTATTGAAATAAAAAAATAATATGGCCTCTCCATTGAAATAAATAAATAAATCCCCTTCTCTTCAGCTGGCAGGGCACGTGTCGACGTCCATCCTCTTCAGGGTCCCTCCGGCGAATGACTTAGGTCATAAGTGGGGTCCTATTTATACCCTCTGACACGAGATCCTCGGACTGGGCCCACTAATGACATAAGTCATTCACCAGATGAACCCTGAAGAGGATGGACATTGCTGCATGCCCCTGCCAGCTGAAGAAGAGGAGCCGGAGTCCAGATCACCGCCTGTCAAGATAGAAGACTACAGAACAGTGAATAGAATCATTATTTTGTAATACTTTTAATTTAAAAAGTTTTTTTATGTAATTGCTGGGTTTATTTTGGTAAATGTGAAATAAGAGGTTTCATTTTATATTGTACATGACCAGGGCATATTTCGAATATTTATTAAGAAGCAGGGGCCTTATACTTGTTATTAAAACACAGAGGGGCCATATTATTTTTATGTTTCAACAGAGGGGCAATATACTTTATTATACAGAGGGGCAATATACTTAAGGTTTAGCTATGGAGGGGCAATATATTAGTTTTTTAATAAGAACGGAGGACATTCTGGTTGCAGCAGCATGCCATTAACCCTTGGCATGCTGACGCTTATATCACTATACGGCACAGTATGCCCTGTAATACAAGGGCATCCTGTGCCTTATAGTACTAAATGCCTCAGCATGCTAAGGGTTAATTGCATGCCGTGGCAGCCATTTTAATTAGTTATAATGTTTTTTTAACACTTTAAAAATATGGGAAAAAAAAGAACGACCACAATGTGTGAGTAAATTCGCCATGATTAATCCTTTAGTCATGGCGAATAAAACCATTGCCACACATTGTTAGAGTTTGTAAATCGCCAGGGGAACTCGCCCCATAGTAAATCTGGCCCCAGGTATTCCTTCAAGAATGGTCTACGGAAAATCAGGAATGTCATGGACTTTAATGGGCTCCCGTGGTTAATGAGGGCACAGAGCATTACAGGGTGCACAAGCTGAAGCGGCACATTCAATATCACTGTACACAGAGGACCAAAACATGGCTTTATGGACCCTGCATTTGGTAGCCTCCAGACTGGCATGGCCTTGGTGCAATTGCTGTGTGCAATATTTCTGAAGTGCATTTGGAATAATAAAACGTTGTCCCACATTATCACGCCATCAGACATTATGAGATCGTCCCTCATGCTATAGAAAGAACGGCGATAGTGTGGCAGCTCTTTGGAGGAAGATTGCCAGCCTTCAAAAATCACTTTTAAACCTTCTGGCATTAGCTTTTCCATCCACCTTGAAGACAGAACGTCCACAGCCATTACCTTGTAGTCATCCCTAGCAGTAGTAGGTTGGAAAGCCTGTGACAAGGCATCAGCAACATACATTTCTTTACCTCATGCAGCTTGAGCATCATACCATAAATATGGGTCGTGGCAGTGTAAATTGGCTTTTTCAGTATGGTGATAAGTGGCTGATGGTCGGTTTCCACTGTGACAGGACAACCATAGATATAGTCGTGGAACAAGTGTTATACAAATACCAACAGTTCTTTTACAAATTGAGCATACCAGGTCTCTGTGTTAGTGAGAGCCCTTGAAGCAAAAGCCACTGGTTTGTGCTGGAGGCACACTGCTCGCAGACCAATTTGTGAGGTGTCTGCAGACAGGATTACTGGATCATTCACACTGAAGTACCGCAGAACCGGGAGATTCGTGTTAACAGCAGCTGTGTTTTTCGAGCCAATACCATTCTCTGTCTTGGTGGAGTATTTCCTGCAGTGGTTCTGTGGATTCACTGTATTGCGAGACAAATATGGACAGGCAATTGGTCATTCTGAGGAAACACTGTAGTGCAGGCTGTTCAGCTGGGAGTGGCATTTGTTATACTACAGCAATTTCGTTTGGGTCTGGTTTGATACTTTGGGCAGTGAGAACATGACCCCCATTGGGAAACCTCTGAGACTCGCAACTTTCACTTGTCATGGTTAAACTTGAGGTTCAGCGCACAGGCTCTTTCGAGTACAAGATGCAGACGCTGATTATGTCCTTCTCTGGTGCGGTCCCACACTTTGCATCCAGCGTACTGAAGAATTTGGCACTTGGCGTGACAGAGATGACTTGCTCAATGGTTCAGATAATCGTGGGTGATACTGTAATAACATTGCATTGTTTAAATGCACTAGATCAATACATAGGCATACAGTTCCATCTTTTTTAATTTTGGCCACCATTGCTGACACCCACTGTGTTGATTTTCTATGGGGGCAATAACACCTAAATGAGTCATTCTGTGAATCTCCTTTTTGATTTGTGATGTTTAAAAATGTGTCTGTTCATTATTAAGTTTTTCACTGGCAGGCAGATTTCCTCAAACTTGGCAATGAGGAAGCCAGAACCCTCTCTATCTTCTCCATCAGCAAACACAAATGCATCTGATTTGTCCACAGCGTCAGTACCAGCAAGGTCCAGCAGTGTATACGCCTGGACTTTATTGGACTTGTCTGAAAGACCTGCTATGGAGTAGACACACCATTCCATTTTAAATCATAGACAGTCGTCAGCCACATTTTCATTAAATACAAGTGGCTCTATTCTCCTCAGACCTTGGGCCATGATATCCCACTTCTGGCACCATGTAAAAGTATGTAGAGGACAAGGAGGATGACAATTTTGGTTCTGGTTCAAAACAGGTCTTTACTCTGCAAAATATGATACAGAACTAAACTAGAAACCACAGTCAGGACGTGACCCTCCCATAGATATGACATCACATCCTATGACTGTGTAACAGGCATGCATTTACAACTATTTTATTGGCACACAAGCTGGACAGGCTCTCATTCCCTCCAAAAATACACACAACTCATAATGCAGAGTAAGCATTAAGCCCTGAGTATAACAGTATAAGTGAGAATAAAACTTAATCTAAATCTAACGAAAGTGCCAAAATAATATCAATGAATTAATATGTTCACCAATAGATGACACACAATAAATGGAAGCCATTAATAATTTTGTTTAATGTTCTATTAAATCTACACTACCACAGCTGTACATTTTTACTACATGTTACATCCTCTGGCCAGAGCCTCAGGAGGCTGCATTATTCGGCCATTTGCAAGCAGAAAGACCAGCTATAAGCTGTGGTATCGTGATTATGACTTGTGAGTTATTCTCCAGCTCTTACCCCACAGGCTTTCTGATTGGACCGTGAATGACAGCTGCATGTATAAGCCCTCAGGCCTAGCAATCATGTCAAGTGCTGGCAAGGAGACACAGATACCAAAGTGTCCATGACATTTGAATTTAACTTAGACTTGACTGAAACATAACAGAAAAAGAAAAACCTTGTGAACCCTTATATTCATTTCTATTATACCATTATGACAGAATAGATATTTCCCAACCCTATCAGTTTAAGATGGACAGTCCCTATTGAGGGCTCTGTCCCAATGGAGGCAGCTTTCTAAAAGTAGGAGCTACGTACCATTCAGCGCTGCTTTGCATAACACAGCAGCTGGGATTGGATGTCTTCTGCATCTGCCACTGATGAGCACAGCACTATTAGACGCAGAGGAAAGCTTCATGCTACACATTGATTCAATGTCCCACATTATGGACCGGATTCTCACCTACGCATTTTTCATTATCCGAGCGTAGTTTAACGTGTCTAGCTACTACGCATGCGTAGTAACTATTTTACAATATCTGCGTTACATTTCGTTATGTAGATTGCGGACATGTGGTCCTTAAAGGCCGCATGTATGCAATCTATGTAACGAAACGCTATGTAGATAGTGTAAAATAGTTAATACGCATGCGTTAAACTACGCTTGGATAATGAAAAATGCGTAGGTGAGAATCTGGTCCTATATGTGGGACATGTAAGTGGCTATGTAACTCTGTAATAGGCGACAGCTTCCAACTAGTTATTTTGGCTGTTATGTTCATATTTTTGAACATTAAATTGCTTTAAGATTTCAGCTAAGAAGAAATGTAATCTGACTATTTAAGTGAAGTGTGGCCAGACTTAGTCCTGGTGATCTACCAAGATGTTTTCCGGGGTCTCTTTGTTTGGAGCATATTCGTAATAAAATATCCACAGGTGGTCGTAATTATTTAGTTCTCTGAAGAGTGTGGAATACCCTCAACTGTTGATAGATCATGTGTTACACACCGTCACTCTTCTCATGACAGCATGTAACTTCCGTCCTGGCCACTGCCTCTCCTTGTACGTCTCTGCCTTCCGGGCTGTGCATCCAGATTATTGCAAGGTTATCTGGATGCCAGCCATTACGCACTGTAGGTGCATCTTCTTCACACTCTCACTGGCCACTGTCCCCTTTAAAGTCACAGCAGCCCTTTCATGGGTGGTGGTTATAGAGTGTTCACAGTGTTACCCTGCTGTTATTCCTTGCAGTTACTTCTGAGTCTGGTGCCTGTTACTCCTCTTCCCTTGCCTGTCCTGCCTCTGGTCCCTATTTCTGTGTGAATAAGATCTTTTGCTGTAGTTTGCTGTGAGAGAGAGCCCCTGTTGGTATTTGTCTGTCTTGTTTTACTTCTGTGTTTGGAAGTGTTTATCTTGTTCTGTATCCACCTGATGTTAGCTGTGCATACCTATGTATACTTACCTGCACGCCAGTCTGCCAGGTAAATACTGTGCAGCTCAACCTCTGCTGTACTCACCTTTGTATACTTACCTGCATGCCAGCCTGCCTGGTCAATACTGTACGATTCTTCTCAAGCAGCACTCACCTTGTACACTCACCTACATCTAAGTCTATCTGATCTTTACTGTCATTCTACTGTTGTGCTCATCCTGGTATACCTACCTGTTCTCCTGTCTGTCTGTCTGTCTGTCTGTCTGTCTGTAGGGGTGCTTGTGCTTGCCTTCTGGTCTCCTCCTCCTTTAACCCTACACGGGATTGTCCACTGGGGGACCGTGACCTGCTACTTCTGCGCAGCCAAGTCCATCCCCACCGTCAGGGGCTCTGGAGAATACCGCCCAATAGTTAGACTCCGCACCCTGGTGTGTCAGTCTTGTAACATCATGAGGACCGAGTTTGGCTAATGATTTAAATTATGAGGGCAAGAAATACATTAATTGAGCTAGATGTGAAGGCCATGGGGCTGGTCCAAATTTGTGCTTACACCATTCTTTTTTTAGATGTAGACATATGCACAACAGGAGCAAGCACAAAAAAGCAGACAGAAAGTGATTCATCCACTTGTGCTTAATTCCAGGCTCTGCGCTGGTGGAATGGGGTCTTCTACTATATTCAAATGAGAAACTGGGAGTTCTTGTGCAGCCATGAGTCCAGCAGCCTTGTTTTCCTGCACTTTCTCCTAAAATACTGCACTAGACAGAGGAAATTTAATTTAATAAATGTCCATATTCTTATTACAAACACCAGCCCTATATGCTTAACAATGAATAAATCTGTCTAATTTCAGAAGAAAACATGTTTTGAAACACACTCAGCATACACTATATTTTAATTTATTATATTAAAAAAGTACACTGATATATGCAAACTTATAGGCTTATAGGCTGCTGTATTACGCCTCTCAGCTTATTTGCCTATATATATATTGCATGTTTCAAAAACATGCTCATTTTTAATACTACCTATCCAGAGTTGCTAATGTCAGAACTCTTAAAAAGGTGCTCTTTTCTGTAAAAACTCTGAATCAGATCCCATGAGTTCATTGAGATTGATGTTAGTAGAATATACAGTATTTACACAACAGTAACGTATCACATGTCACCCTTAAATTAACTGTTAACAGCAAAGTTATTAATGTTGTAAATACAAAACATGTACTGCATGGCGGCTATCCAGGTTTGCAATAAACTGGTCAGGTTGGACATAGATGTGTGTTGCTAAAGGATCATCCTGGTGGGATTTGATGCAGGTTGTTCATATTTATGATAAAAGGACTGGTACAGATCTCCGCTGTCACAGACTGCAGGCAATGGAGGTTTAAAAGCAGAAACCAACCTCAATATTTTTCCACCATCCCCATGTAAAATTGTTACCATCCCCCCATCCTCATCCTAACCTCCCCCTATCTTTGTAACTCCTAATTTCCTATCTCTCCACCCTCTTCATTCTTGTGTCGTCATTTTCTTCCTCATTTACTATATATTTCAATACCATATCACCACCATATTTTACCCTCTATATAATAATTATATTTATTTTATTGTGCCCTATACTCTTTGAAATTTTTATATTCTGTGTCTCATTGTACGGAGCTGCGGCTAATTTGTAGCTCCCCTTGTTTACATGCTCTTTGAATTTCCGCACACACTGCCGTTGGAAACACTTTCATTATGGAAATCTTTATCTGGAGGCTCCAGAACCATAATGGTAGTTCGGTACGTGTGCATATGCACAAGCCACATGCTTTTGCATAAGTATGGATCCAGTCCTAAGTTAATAAGAAATAAATATGGAACCATATTAAATACTGCTGCTATTAAACAAGTTGTTTTTTTTATTAAACACAAACAAGAAACACCAATGTTAAGTCCCAGTATATAGAAAAAAGAAATCAGAATGCAAATGTGTAATTAAAAAGAGAAATTAACTCCTTTTTAGTCATAGGGGTATATTTACAAAAGTCGATTTTGCAAAAAAAGACCAAAGTCCTAGGACTTTGCTGGCGATTATGCCATCGCCGTATTCACTAAAGGCCAAGTCCCGGGACTTTAGCTGTTTGCAAAATCGACCCGGCAAAAATAGCTGGATAAAAATCATCCAGATGTTTGCCATTAAAGAAATACAATTCGCCGTATTCACTAAATTTTGACTAAATCACCTTTAGATCGCCGGCAAATCGCACAAAAACAAAGCGCCTTGTGTGTGGGGCGCTTTCAATGAAAGCCCCACATCGTACCTGAAAAACACATGTCAATATATTTGACATGTGCTTTTCTCTATTCAAAATGCAAGCGCAGCATGTCTGGAATGCTTAGCATGGCTGCGCTGATAAAACTACAAGGCCCAGCATTGCTGATCAAAATCGCCTGCTAAAATCAACTTAGGTAAATATACCCCATAGCTTCTGGTACCTCATCATGGGCATGTCAGATTTTGCTTTTTGTTTTTATTAGCTTGCCACATATTGTCTGTGCATTCTCCAGGTTCTTATTCTTCTATAGAGATCTTAAGAGAAGCCCTGGAAATCTCCAATTTGGAAAATGATTGTATCATTAAAATCTCTGCCAAGAATTGCAGTGTTTATTGAGAGAGACTTAATTACTCTACACTTTCTTCCAGGGAGCGATCTTTCAAATTTAAAGTGCCAGATGGGATTGTACTGTCATTAACCTTTTAAAGAAGAAGTGAAGTATGATGTAAGGAAAGAGTCTTCCTACAACTGATATGATTTTAACTACCTTGATACAGATTAGAAAACGAAAGCATGTGTAAACTGATTCACTATATTCCTGAAAAAATTTGAGTGTATAAGACTGTTGTATTGCTTTCTTTTTTATACATTAAAATGTCTTGACATAATAAATGTATTGAAAACAAAACAAAATGAAAAATGAGAGAGGGGGCACACAATAAGGTTCTACATTTTATAGCATCAATCAAACCCATATTGTAACTTTAGTGAAAAAAATTTGTGACGGTACTGAGTGAATATTGGGTATTGTATCTTGCATGGCTTTGGAGTGCACTGACATTAAGGATGCTAAGATGACTCATAATTCCATCAATCAGGCATTTATTCTTTTTTTTTTTAACTAGGATTTTTTTTAATTTAAAGATTAGCAATATAACACTTTTTTTTTAAGCAGATTTTGTTCTTTTTGGAGGCAATAATGAATGAGGCTATTTTTGTTGTAACACAAATCTTAGATAGTTTTTGTGCTTGACTGATTAATTTACTCTAAGTAGTTGTAAAATATACATTTTGCATTTATATCTAAAAGACTCCTTCATCACAGTATACTCTTAATTTAAGACACATATTTTAAAGGGAATGAGGACATAAGAAGTATCAGAGGCTAATTTTGTCACGTAATTATTGCTAGAAACTCAAAATTAATTTTTCAAAAGAAAAAAATATGTTGGTTCTCAATCAAATCTAATAACATATTTCAATTTGCAGTTATAATAAAGTTCACTTTTTAAGATTAATTACAATATGGTAAGGGGCTTTCTTTGTTCTATAGTATAGGACATATATGAAAAGATAAATCCTTTGGTGTAATAGTAATGTGTCCAGACAGTTAGTCTAGTGTGCAGCTGTGACAAACAAGATAAATCAATAAGATGTCCAACTATTACATAATCTATTCATTTTACACATCCCATTTAGTGCTACAAAGCCTGACTTCCAGAAATGATAATGAAATTACACCTACAAACAAACCCTAACACAGCACATATACTAACCCTATACATATACTAACCTATTTCCAAACGATATATAGTTATAGGAGAAAAGGAGGCAGGGGACAAGCATGATACGCTCTAAGTGTAGAGGTTACACTTCGGTTGTACTGTTTATGCATTAAAGCAATGAAAAAATGTATTTAATGGAAAATATGAATAAATTAAATATATACAAAAACAACACTACAGAATACACTAGCAGCGATATCATATCTGTTAAATGTATTTTGCTGAACAGCAATTAATCTGATGGGTAATAAATTAGCCTTTGAATGAGTGACCCCCTGACTTAGACATAACGTGTAGTAGGTGCAAAAGTTCTAACGTAAAATTACTATTGTTACTTCTGCATTGTGACCAGGATGGAGTGCAAATGCCTTGGCACGCCTTTATGACGACATCCCTTCCTCCTTCAACACGCCCCTCAGAGCACAACCCCCGGAGACCAGGGTTGCACTATGGTCTGAATTACCGTGTGCTCTTCAGTTCTGCGCATGCGTGGCAGCACATCATGCAGAGAAACATTACGCCAGCTGGTAGATGCTCACCTCTGGATCGGGCCAGTACTAAGAAATGTTTGTGAACTCATATCACAACACTAATTTTCTTCCACATAGGTAATTTTGCCAGGTTTTTCTATTCATCATACCTGTACTAAATGTAGTAGTAGGGTTCCCATTTTTTCAAGGCACTCCTAGCAAAAATAATAACTTTTCCATTTCATTCCTTTTTTTTAAGTAATTGGGTCATAACAACTTAATAAGGTATATATGTATATATACACCTTTGCTTGTGTCTCTGTTTCTCTGTATTGCATGTATTCAGTTTGTCGTGTTTTGATTTGCACCATTACTTATTTCTGTCTTGTTCTCCAGTATCCTCTGTTAGCCCTGTCTTGTATATTTGCATTTATCTAGTTATCTCTGTTAGCCCTTTCCTGGGTATTTGCATTGTGCTTATTCTGTTGGTATCTGGACACTCAGTGTTATAGAATTCTGTGTATCTTGTTTAGCTTGGTGTCTATGTTTACGTTTCCAATATGTACCAAGCTTATTTGTTTCCATTATCTGTGTGTTGTTTATACACTAATAAAAACTCCGTCCATCACTGTCTGTGTTGTGTATGAGCACTGCTTCATTATTACATCTGGGGTTGCCTTCCAGGGGTCGTGCCATGCTAGGAGCCTGCGGCACGAGCCTATCCCCATTATCAGAGGCTCTATTGAAAACCAGGCTGTAGTTAGACTTCGCACCATGAGAGCAGCCATGTAACAGAATGAAGCTGAGCTACTACCATGAAAAATATATTAATAAGTACCAATAATGGACTAGTTACGTTATTGTACAATATACCCATACATCATAAATATCTTTAATCTAAATTAAAATTTATATTGTTTGGACAAACTGCTAATTTTTTTCCTGGATTATTTTCTTGTTGCATTTGCACAACATGTTAAATGTATACGATTACAATGAAATATTGTATAATACAAGCATGTTACTAGAACAAAAAATGACACTGCCTCAATGCTATTCATACATCAGCTTCCCAACAGACCTTTTGTGCATATAATATAAAAATATTCCCTTAAGAGATGTTAGAATCTATGCACCCCTTACTCTCCTTGATTCTTGTTTTAGAGGATTAGAAAAGCACAGTTTGATGTCAGACTATCCTTTTTAACTATAGTTTATGATCCACTACTTATCTTGCTATTCAGCTGATAAGAGTAAAGCTGATATGTGCTAAATTGTAGTAATGTTTCAAGCTCAAAGATGAAACAATTTAGAATCCTCGCCTGAGGCTCTCACTGCTTCAGTTCCTGCTGCTCTGTTTCCCAGAATTCCCTATTTTACCTGCTTGTTGGGCTGCCTCAGCCCTGGTCAGGAAGTGTTGAAGTTGATCCAGTTTCTCATGTTGCTCCTCCAAGGGTTTCTTCTGCCATATGGCTGACCCAGGCCCTCCAGCGTCCCTTAAGACATTCCACTTCTGAATCAGAGTAAAGAGTTCTGAGAAAGACTTGTGATAGCCTTGGCACAACATTTTTATGCAGATGCTGTGCTTGTAGGAATTCTGATAACTGCACAAAGAAGAAAACAAATAATTAAATAGCCTCATAATTACAACAGTAACTGCACTTAGAACATGCATTACATTACACTTTAATTGTTAATTGAATTTAAGCAATGTCCCCAATGTTTTGCAGTTAGCTGTGTAGTTTGCATATGCTGTAATTGAGCATTGTTGCGCATTTATTATTAGCCAGCTCTTTAATGGCTGCTTTGAACACACTTGGAGAGAAATTCTTGGAAACAACTTATAAATATGGGCAATACTTTTCGCAGACACCAGAAGTGGAGTATTCAGATGCTGGTGTTCTCAGAAATGCTCCAGGACATGTTTGTATGAAACTCTGGTGACTCCACCTGGTCACTGCTGGATAATAGAATATTTCTTATCTACTGGAGTAAGGAACAGAAAAATGTGAGGCTTCCTTGCAATAAATAACAAGCGTGCCAACCTATTGGGATATTATCACATCATTAAATTGTGAGGTTATTTTATTATAATTGTCATTACTATAATACATTTAAAAAATATTTTTAACCTTAATCTTTCTAAGATTATCACTATTATTATTAATAACTAAAACATGTATAAATGTTATTAATAAAAGGAGATAAAATAATTTTGGTCCCTATCTTTTGCACAATGTGCATGCATACAAATGTGTGTTAAACCAATCATAAAACAAACTTAAGAGGAATGACAAATAGAAAGGCTGGTTTGAACTGGCAAGTAGACATTCTCTCTACAGTGTAGGTGTTATAAGGCCACTTAATGTGCACCCACCCTGATTTCCATACATCTGGGAATTTTCATGTCCTTGTCAGAAAACTTAAAGTAAATCCTGGCTATTGTCTAAATGTCTAAGTAGTGTGGCTCATCAATACCAGACCTATCCAAATTGCTTTTCTCAGAGAAACCACCAAATAGACATCAGGATTTTGATACAGTGCACCTATGTGTAGTGATTCACCATCCCCTGTTCCTAGTTTTTTGTTTGTTTGTTTTTTTAGGAAAAATGTGCCTCCTTAACTACCTGAGTTTTTAAAATAGCAAACAAGTCAACATAATATATATATATATATATATATATATTTACACACACACATTCTTATGGTAGCTTTGTATTATCATAATCATGTCCCTAATTTGAAGAAAAGTTAAAGTGATTATTTATATTGCAATCTCCCATACACAAGCCAGCACACCGATTTGAAAAAATATTAAAAAGTTTTAATCCACTGTAAACAACAAGTTGAGAGCCATAATGAAAGAGAAAATCTCAATCATAAAAATAGAACAATGATCAGAGGTGGAACTCAGCAAACTCATATACATATACGATGTAATAGACAAGAGCTAAAAAAGTTCATACAAAATCAAATTGTATCAAATAGTATCAGAAGCTGTAGTTCCACTCATCATAATACAAAATAACCAACAGGTTCTAGACCTTGATTGAACCTGTTGGTTATTTTGCACTGCTCTCTTATGCCCTGATGAAGGAGTCCCCAGTGACCCCAGAATGGCCGTTGGTATTATGATGAGTCTGCCTTACATGAATGGAACTACAGCTTCTGATACTATTTGATTTTGTATGAACTTTTTTTGCTCTTGTCTATTACATCGTATGTATATGAGTTTGCTGAGTTCCACCTCTTGGTCTGATCATTGTTCTATTGTTATGATTGAGATTTTCTCTTGCACTATTTCTCTCAACTTGTTGTTTACAATGGATTAAAACTTTTTGATATTTTTTCAAATCG
>WWET01001305.1:102191-119449 GCA_011038615.1 Limnodynastes dumerilii | reverse complement strand
CGTGCTAAGCGGCCATACGCTCCTGTGCGAGCGTATGGCCCCTTCCTTACGCCGGCTGAAGTTAGGGTAGCCTTCAGCCGGCATAAGGAAGGAGCCATACGCCCTCACAGGGGCGGTGTCCGTCAACATCAACGCCGATACGCTGTGCTTTAGTAAGCACAGCGCATCGGCGTAGGTCTGGATCAGGCCCTTCATTACAGATTCTTCTCAGTTTATGTCTGTAGCTTTTCACCATTTTTTTCCCCTCCTTTTACTGCAATCATGTATGGCTTTAAGACCGCATACACGCAATCTACGTAACGAAAATATACGTAGATTGCATAAAAAATTTACTACGCATGCGCAGTAGCAAAAAACGGTAAACTTCTATACGTCCAGTAGTGTGAATCCGGGCCTAGGTATTTATGAGTGGATTAGCAGTCGGACGGAGTGCCGAAGTGCTCGTGTCACTTACTTAAGGCAGCCCTATGATAAGGCACACAATCTAGTTTACCCCTCTCTTCCGTGCGGACTGACAGACCCCACCGCACATACAGAAAGCATGCGAGCGTCTGGATCAGGTCCAATATCTTTATTTAAAAAATGCCTGGGAAAATGTGAAAACTAAAGTTGATATTCAGGAAAACAATGTCATTATAATGTCATGTATGAAAAGTGTGTGTTTTAGAAAAATTTTTATTCTGAAATTCAACAGATTACTATTTGTAAGGTCTATAAAGCTGTGTTATAAGTAAGAACGAGTATGTTATAAAGGAAAATCTCCTCTGTCTTACAGCCCTGTGCTGGTGCATAATTTTTGGTGGAAGCACAAGGAATCCGGGCTGCTAATGAACTTGGCGTTACACTAAACTGCTACTTTCTCATTTAAACTAATATAGAGTACATGGAAGAGATCACAAGTGGATTAGTCACTTTGTGTCTGTCTTTTTGTGCCTGCTCCCATGGTGCACAATGCAGAGCCAATACACACTGGGCCTGATTCACACTTAAGAAGATGCTTAAAATAAGAAAGGAAAGTAACTCCTGGGCTAAACCATGTTGATTGCAGGGGTGTCATATTTCATCTGTTGCTAACAGTATTAGAGTTGAGAGATGGTGTTTCCTAGCTCAGGTCTAAATAACAGTGTGATAGTAAAGCTGGACAGTATCTGTGTGCAGTAAGCAATTCAAAGATATTTCTCTGCATGCAAAAAATACAATTAACTTGGCTCCCCCTGAAATCAACAGGAGTGACTTTTCTCTCTTATTTTAAGCACCTTTTTAAGTCTGAAGCAGACCCACTGCGATTACACTTAAACAACAGGTGTAAGTGCTGTTCTGGATCAACTTCATATGTGCAAGCAAACATCAACAAAGATTACTGCACCATAATTTCTAATATAGCACCAAGTATTCATCTGAACATTATTACTGCTGTTCTTACTGCCTCTTTTCTGAAATTGCACTCTCCCCATTTGTACAGTCTCGCTCCTCTGAGAAACATTTTCTCTTAACATTTAAACATCTTTGTTATGTATGCAATTAATACAATGTAAACAAAAAAGTATTTGTATCATTAACACACAAAAATACACACATATATTGACAGTTTTAATAATATACACAAGGAGACTATTAATACAGCTATATGCAATTGTAGTAGTAACTAAACTAGTACATGCATGAATTTCAAGAACGTAGCTCTTTCATATAAAGCAATTTGCATTTTAAGTTTTGTGGTTCTTGAAGACGTGGAAGTTCATGAACTGCACATATAATTATTATGATGAGATCATTATGTCCAATAAAGATTTAAGCCAAGTGATCACTTAATTTAGAAGCCATTATCAGAGTCTATGGCATATTGCATATCTCACACTTATAATTTATTGTGAATAATTGCTCTACAGGAGCTAAAAATACCAGCAAATAAAAATGACTGAATTTAAGAAAAGTATGTCTCTCTTTGTTAAACCAAAATTTTCAACTTTTAAAAATGACTGAAGAGGGTTGTATAACATTATCTTATAAATTCACACTTTAATTCACCTCCAAGCTTTAGCAAAAAAAATCTTTTAATTTATTTTCACATTTCTACTCAGCTTTCTAACCCCAAACGATTCTTTCATACATTTAATTCCCTATTGAACTCTCCTGTGCACAATCCACCAACCTCTATCAACACCCGAGATCGTGCAATGAACTTTAAGGACAAGACTGACAAGATAAGACAGGAATCATCCTCCTACTCCTCATCTACCATCATACTATCCATCACCCTTCCTCCACCCTCTGGCACTATGTCATCATTCCATTTCACAAATGAAGAGGAAGTTTCTGCTCTTTTCTTCTCTTCCTATTCCACTACCTGCCCTCTTGATCCAGTACCTTCACAAGTCAGCTGATGTCTATCTTCTGTGCTTATTCCAACCTTAACTACATTCTGTAATCTTTCTCTTAACACTGGTATCTTCCCCTCTTTATTTAAGCTTGCACTGATTACTCCAGTTTTGAAAAAACAAAACTCAGACCCAAACTGTCCCTCAAATTATTATTTCCCAGTTCCCATGCCCCTCAAAGCTGCTTAAAAGACTTACCTATACTCGCTTCACTCACTTCCTCTCCTCAAACAATCTTCTGTTTCCTCTTCAGTCAGGCTTTCTTTTTCAACATTCCACCAAAACGGCACTGAGATCAAGATGGTCAATGATTAAATCACTGCTAAATCCAAAGGTCGCTACACTCTTCTAATTGGATCTTTCTCGTACAAATGTTACAATCACTAGGTATTCAGGACATAACCCTTTCCTGGTCCAGTGCTGGCCCACATAACTGAATGTCTTTCTGCCATTTTATCCTGGATGTCCTCCTGCCATCTCCAACGCAATCTTTCAAAAACAGAGCTATTAATATTTCCTCCTGCCAACAAAAGCTACCCGGTCTCTATTTCTGTTGACAACACTGAAATATTCCCTGTGCTTCAAGTTCGCTGCCTAGGTGTTAAACATAACTTTGAACTGTCCTTTATGTCCCACATACAATCTGTTTCTAAATCCTGCTATATACACCTAAAAAACATTTCCAGGATACGAATATATCTCTCACAAGACTGCTAAAACTATAATTCATGCACTAATTTCCCATATTGATTGCTCTTCTTATTGGACTCCCACAATACAAAGTTACCCCTCTACAGTCTATATAGCATGTAGCAGCAAGACCGATTTTCCTTCTAAATGTTCAAATAGAGCTAGTTCACTCTGTCAATCTCTAAGTTGGCTGCCTGTCTACTACAGAATCAAGTACAAAATCCTCTTACTAACCTATAAATCCATAAACAACACTGCACCTGCATACATCTCCTCCCTTGTCTTAAGATATATCCCAGCTCGTTCTCTAAGATAATCACAAGATCTACAACTCTACACTTCATAAATGCTCTAAATCTCAATTACAGGATTTCTACCAGGCTGCACCCACACTCTGGAATAACCTTCCTTGACCATTAAGAATATCCCCTACTCTCCAAACTTTCAAGCACTCTCTTAAAACTCATCTCTTCAGATAAGCCATTCAAATTCTTCAACATTCTTAAGCTTTAGTTACCATATTAATAACCACTTTGCTTTCAACCTTGTCTTTCTATATTTACATTTTACTATTACTTTTACATTAATAACACAAACCCGCACACTTTCTTTCTATTCTAAAATTCACTCCTCTATGTTTATAACACTGCCTTATGCTGTGTGTCTTACTCATACAGAGCACTGGGCACTTTTACCATACAATGTGGCTGGTTAATTGTGTGATATATAGCACTTGCATTAACGTATCAAACCCACTGTCCTATGGAGTGTAAACTTGTGAGCAGGGCCCTCTTACCCACCCAGTGTGTTTGTTACTACCCAGTCTTGTTTATACCAATTGTTAATATTGTAAAGCGCTATGTAATCTGCTGGCTCTATATAAAAACCTGTTAATAAATAAATAATAGTGTACAGTAATTGAATTATTTAGAACATTGAATGATGAATAAATAGTGTGAACTAAAGCCAAATATAGATTTGTTTTGAGATGCTGGAACTGATATAGGATTTTTGAGCACACAGAATTCGAGTAAGATGTGAGCGAATATGAACATGCTGCGTGTTTGCCGTAGATGTGTTGGAAAGGAACACGTGAAAGGAATGCGTGTTTTGCGTACAATTTTTAAACACGCACGCCGTGACTTCCGGATAGCATTAAATTGCGGCAAGTAGTGTATGGGCACAAAGCAGTCAAGCACATAGCCGCTAATTGACCATATGTGTGGCACAAGAGCAGGGTTATAAACTGTATATTATACTGGTTTCAATTGTACTTCAATGTAAACGCAATAAAACACATAAAAAAAATTTGTGCTTACAAAAAAAGAAAATCATTTTTAATGTACACAAAAAAAAATAACCACATCAAATTACTCCAGCAGCGACTTAAAACATTTAAGTTTAAAAATTTAAACACAATTCCCAGAAATAGGTTGTGGAGTGTGTGCTTCTTGGACTTAGACAACCTACAGTAGATGCAAATGCTTTGACGTAAAGAGTTCTAATTTATGTCTGTGTTCTTTCTCTTAGAGCACTTGCCAATGCACACCCTCTTTACACTGACTACATGCCTCCTACTCTACCTTCCCACAACGTATTTCACAACACAATTCACTGCAGCTCAAATTGTGTTAGGATGTGATTAGGCCGCGATTGCGTGCTGTTTAGTTCTGCATATGTGCAGTACAAACTCACACAGAGATATGCTACATGAGCTGGCGTATGCTCACCTCTTAATTTGGCCCATTATAAAGACACATCAAGCAAGAATGTGTACCCAGAATTTAAGGTCTCCATCCGAGGACTCTCTGAATTGGTAGTAAGTGAAAAAGTGAAAAAATACACCTACGTAAAGGCAAAATAGGTTAAGAAATGTAATGCATGATTCTACACAACTATGTGCAATTGTGGTTTGCTAATTTTTTGAACACATGTATTTTATTTAGTGTATTACATTAACTTCTTTTATATAATGTTTAATATTAATATGAGAATTTTTAAAACAATCTTATTTTCAATTGAAAGAATAGCAATAAAAAATACTATAATGTACAACACATTAAAAATAGCTGATCAATATGCTGGAATGTGCAGCTTTGTGCTGCTGATTGCAAAAATCATAAAAGGGTATTTCAAATACAAAAAATAATCAGTATAATAATACATTTTTTTAGCCTGATTAATACTTGTCACCTCTGTGCTTGGACTATAGGGCTGTACATGAACTATGATTTAGTGTACAACATTTTTCCCGGCTTGTCTTGTCTGCATTTATACCAGCACTGGATGGTAAGAGGTCTGGAGGAAGTGAAAAGAATCCGCATGCAGGTATGAAGAGATACCCATATTCTCAGTAAAATACAGTGGAATCCTCCAAACGCAAAGGAAAGTTCCATAATAACTAGGGTAACTTAGAAGCTAGGCTGATGGAAGAGCATAACAAATCATTTTACTGCACTCTACCATGAAGTGCGTAAGGTCAGGACCCAACTTTAGAAACACCTTATTACCCTTACTCAGGAAGCCCTGGCTAAAGGACATCAGATGCATTACCCTGTTGGTAATATGGCTTTTATACTCAACAGGCCCAAATAAGATTAAATCGATCACCCTAAATGAAGTAAGTATAATACCAAATACTGCCAGAATTGTTTACACATTTGCTAGGTATTATGTACAGGCTATACATTAAAAGTTGATAAACCCTCTATCCAATCCTGGAAGGAACAGAATGAACAGTTATAGTGTGTATGCAGAGTGGTGACCTTTCTGTGTTTGTGCTGATTTGCATCTATGCTGTGTATGTGCTGGATGGAAGATGGTGTGTTGCCCCCCATCCAGAGATCTGACAGTCTCCCACTGCCATACAAGCACCACCTCTAGGCAGAATTAAGGGCCCCTAAACATACAAACAAAAAGATTACACAAGCAGAATGGGTGGGTGGTGACCAGTATAAAAAAAAGTGCTTCAGCTACGCCTGCAAATATACCTCCTAGGGCCAGATATACTAAGCTGCGGGTTTGGAAAAATGGAGATGTTGTCCATAGCAACCAATCAGATTCTAGCTGACATTCTCTAGTATGTAATAAGAAAGTGAGAGCTAGAATCTGATTGGTTGCTATGGGCAACATTTCCACTTTTCCAAACACGCAGCTTAGTAAATCTGGCCCCTAGTCTAATTTCCCAATCCTCTTCCTTTCTAATCCAATAAACTGCCATCTGCACATTAAAACACTTTATATTTCTGCCTCCCCTCAGACTTTGGCTTTAGGCTTCCAGGCCCAGGCAGCCTTTTATTATACTTATACTCAGGGTTGAAGACTCTCCCGGAATATCCGGGAGACTCCTGGAATTTGGGCCGTTCTCCTGGGAGAGTCAGCAAACCTCCCAGAAGCCCCGACAGATGAAAATGATCTTTGTGAGACCTCCCACCCACCTGCGCTACGTTTGATTTAGCGCGGTTGATTGTCAGGGGGCGTGGCTTAATGCACGATTTGTATAAATCACGTTATAATCAATAGCTTCCTTCCGGGTTCTCCCAGAGGGAAGCTTTCAATTATCGGCAACCCTGCTTATACTGTAATTGCAACAAGTTGCACGGAAAATTGTCGTTCTTTATTAAGAAAAACTTTATCACTATATTGACATGGTAAAATCTTTATAGCAACTTTATAAAATGATCTCAGAAGCATTACTGAGACAGAAATTTACAGTGTTACAAAGAAAATTATTTTGAAATATAATAGTGTTTTGGTTTTTAACTTAATAAATTAATTGGTGTTGAACAATTTACACACAAACATCCAAGTGCACTGTCACAAGCAAACTGCAGTCATCTTCTACAAATGCTACATTACAGTGGCTTTCATTCCAGTATAATATAAATTTGAATAAATAATATTTAAATCAATAAAGTGTGATCCTTCAGGTATATTCTGCTAAGTGTTACCGTAGATTGGGTCATGAGTCTTTAGTTTTATTTTGCATTTGGCACTTTCAGTGATTAATGAAGCTGTGTGGTGGCAGTCATTATTAAACACAGACATAATAAACTTGAACTCTTGCATACATAAATATTGTACGTTCGTGTAGTTGCCTTTCCCTTAGGATATAAATAGCTCTTTGCATATAACGCAGCATACACTTAAAATGTTATCTAGTAAAAGAAAAATCTGTGTTAAAGTTGTATTATAATACATATACACTGTATATATACAAAATATAGATATATCCCTCCCCTGTCAGTGCACTGCCTCATGTCAACAGTAGACAATTAAAATGCTAGTCAGAGAGAGAGGTGCATATATATTTATATTCATATTACAGGACTTTATCTACTCATTAACATATATTGCTAAGAACATGTATTTATACATAGCTACCATACTCTGTAGCAGGTTTCCCCTGTCACTCTTATTAATATCTGTAAGAATTCCTTTAAGGCAGGTCCTGGAGCAGGGTTGATAAATAACTGCTATTATAACTAACTGGAAATTAAGGACATATAGGCCACTCCTGTGAACCACACATATCATGTAAGTTGTATTACTATTTGTATTTATATGAGTGATTACACAGACTAGGGAGGTAAGTACGTCCTGTTTGCAAGTTTACAATCTATAATCTAAACTATTAGAAAAACTATTAGAATATTTTATTTATAGGACACCACAATGAGCTGTCAAGCCATACAAAAAGGAGACAGTGTGACAATAGTGTGTAAGACAATAGCATTATAAGCAATAGTACAGTGCAAAGTATTAATAAAGGGTTGGCAATGATATAGCCTCTCAACATAATTAGAGAGAAAAGGCATGAGACGAGGGGGGGGGGGAAGGGTGGGGGGGGGGGGGGGGAAGTGGGAGCAAATCAGTGGAAGCAGAACGTGTACCCAGGATGGAGTGGGTGACAAAGAAGGAGTGAATCAGTGTAAAGAAGATGGGATAGTTGGGATGGGATAGCAGCAGACATACTATGTTAGGCCTGATTCGCACTTTAAGGAGAAAGAGGCGGTGTAATGCGGCCTCGGGGCTTGCTTAGAAAGAAGTGGGAGGGATTTAGATTAGCCGGGGAGGCGGGGAGGGGCAGTGTCCATGCGGACATTGCATGGTTAGATAAGGTAGCTCTATGGCATTAGTAAGAGCCACAAAGTACCTAAAAAGAGGGGTGAGGGGGGGGGGGGGAGAGTGGGAGCAAATCAGTGGAAGCAGAACGTGTACCCAGGATGGAGTGGGTGACAAAGAAGGAGTGAGTCAGTGTAAAGAAGATGGGATAGTTGGGATGGGATAGCAGCAGACATAATATGTTGGGCCTGATTCACACTTTAAGTAGAAAGAGGCGGTGTAATGCGGCCTCGGGGCTTGCTTAGAAAGAAGTGGTAGGAATTTAGATTAGCCGGGGAGGCGGGGAGGGGCAGTGTCCATGCAGACATTGCACGGTTAGATAAGGTAGCTCTATGGCATTAGTAAGAGCCACAAAGTACCTAAAAACGAGGGTGGGGTTAGGGCTGGAAGAGTGAGTTAGGTGCGGATCTGTTCGCACCTAACTCACTCTTAACAGTGAATATGGTTCCTTGTAATTACCCTGTGTATTGCCTGGAACATATTGTAACAGATATTTCTAAATACGCGCCCTAGAGGTATGCAAGTATACAATACAATTCTCTAGAAATATAAATTCTAAATCTGAATTGACCACATACAGGCCGGATTTACTATCCTCTCTGTATCCAACACATGCACAGACTTATAATCCGTGGACCCTTTATCAAATAAGATAAGTAAATAGACCATAATGGGCCTGATCCAGAGTAACGCTGTTGTGCTGAGCGTACTAACTCTCAGCGTAACAGCGTTACACTCCCCCCTGCCAGATCGTAATTACATTGGGTTACACCGGCTGAAGGCTACCCTAAGTTCAGCCGGCATAACCCAGTATAACTACGAGCTATGGAGACAATCGGGCGTCTCCGTAGCAACGCCGGGCAACATCTGCCCGGCGCATGCGCAGATCGGCTTTTAGGCCGATCTTACGCTTCTGGCTGGCGTTTTAACGTAGGTCTGGATCAGGCCCAATGTGTGCATTTGCGCTCGCTGTGAGATAGCCCATATTCATTAACCCAAATATGTACCAAGTATTAATTTCATAACAGCTATTGAATTAGCTCAGAACTATATAACATGTCATTAAGTGCATGATAAGTGCACTGCAGTAGTAATGTAATGTCAGGATGGTATAGGAATATTAGATCGTTTACATCATCAAGAAGGAAATGAATAACATAGTAAGGTTTTGACAGGTGGCGGTCATGCATAAGATATATATATAAAATAAGTATCAATGAGTAAATTGAGAACAGAAGCAATATATTTAGTTTCTTTGGGCCAAATCCAGAATGTAGACAGAAATATTTTTGGGAGGCTAGTGTACGTAATTACTGATTCCTTATTCCACACGTGCAAGGGGAGTACACAACCCCTGTATTTCTCTCATGCGTACAGCCCTTTCACACTCAATGGGCCAGATTCACGGTTAAGAAGGATAATAAGAACTATTGGGTTCTTAATTATATGCATGGCAACTCCCTTCACACGTCCTCGTTTTTGCTGTTCTGAACTGACTTAAGAATGCTTAAGAACGCTGCCTTATCTTCCCGTGCGTATGTATCTTCTTAACTTTCTAAAGAACAAACGTACGTAGCAAAACGCGCCCTTTCTGCCCCATTTAAATGCCTCCCCACACCCACTTTTCTTAACCTCCTTCTTCCAGCACACCCCTTCTTACTTATCTCATTGCGAACGGCTGCTAGAATCGCTCTTAAAGGATCAACGTTCTTAAAATCTAAGTAGATTGCGTAAATATTGGTACTACGCATTAAACGTTCTTAAATATAGGCACCGAAATAGCAGCAACTTCTTAACCATGAATCAGGTCCAATATCCTTATGTGTCCACAACTTTAAGGGATCTAAGAAATCTAGGGAAAATTGTGGAAAATACCTGAAAAAACCAATCAATTTTTTTTCATTTTAGAGAAAAAGGGAGGTAGTGGAAAAGTGTATTTAGTTTACATGCTATATGGCAATAAAGAGTCGCAAGAGTCAAAGAAGGCGCATGCGCCCTTCAGTTAGATCAGGCCACTTGGGAACTTTGTGTGCATAAGTGGCCTGACGTTCTCAAGTCAGGATGCAACCCATTATTATTATTATCGTTTGTTTATAAGGTGCCACAAGGTGACCGCAGCGCCGTACAACATACAACAACAAAATACAGTACAGACATACAGGGTAGGGATGAACAGCATAGTACATAATAAAATACAATATAAATATATCACAAAAATACAATAAAGTGTAGCAAGCACAGACTACAAGGCAAAGTGTGGGGTGTCAAGCTTGGCAGATCAGGGAGGAGGGGATAGAGCGCAGTGAGAGGTTGAGAGGGAGCTACCAGGTGGGGTAAAAGGGTTGTAGAGGGAGACGAGAGTACAAAGTGAGAGGAAAGTGGTGGAGGAGGGAATAACACTATTATGACATTATATACCTAGATAACATATAACTCTTCATTGCAAGGATATGCATATGAATGTTTTCTGTCCATGTAGAGTGCTAAGATATGCAAAATGTACAAAAACAACATTAACAGAAACCTACGATATAAGCTCATCTCTACATGAAATTCATAGACTAAATTTTTGAGTGCAGAAAAAAAAAATACAATAAGGGCTTTTAGTCTAAGGTGTGGATTTGAACTGCTCAGTCTGAGGTTTTCAAACATTTTTGTTTTAAGAACAATGCAAGAACGTTTCATTGCTGTACATTTTATCTAAACATAATTTGTGTGTGAATAAAAAAAACCATAGAAATTATATTTTATCACAGAAAGAGAATGAAAAAAGTCTTGGATATAGAAAAGCTTAAGTGGTCTCTGGAGGCATCTACTGGAAAACTTACAAAACTGCAGCTATAAAAAATATTAATAAAATGCTCAGATGTGTATAATAATGGAATACAATTTTGTAAAGATATCTACAGACAGGATTATAGTGGAAAAAATGACAAAGGATATAAAATGAAAACACAAACAGTGTTTCAAAAACTGTGCACTGTGCATTATGAGGGGTATGTTTTCATGTTTAATGGAAAATATAGCAAAACACAAAACATATATATTTTTTTTTAAAGAGAAAGAGGTACAGATAGGATACAAACATAAGCAATAGCAAGAAAAATGGCTGAGCTTCTATCCAACAAATTAAATATGTGCAAGTGTATATATAAATATAGGGGTGCAGCCAAGGATCCAAGTGACCACTATGGAAATACAAGGAACAAAAGAGGTCCGGCGCTCCAAACATACATTAAATAACACTATGTGTCAGCACATAAATAAAAAGGAGGTTTAGTTCACAATATAGCTATATTGGGTTAAGCTCACCTGCCCAGCGTCAAGGCACCTCCTGTAGGTGAGTCCCTATCCATTTGCTATATGTATATATAGCAAATTCAGCATTAAATTTCCTTTCATTTGATATATGAATCATCGCACCACATGAAGTGTAACAGTTTTTATAAGCCTTCGAAGTTGAAAACATTCAAATTTCAAAAAGTGTCCACAATTTTGGCCACCACTGTATACATGCCTGTAAACGGAACCCTTTCACACTCCATTAAGAACTATACATCTACAAATGAACTGCTAGTTTATTTATTTAATATTTAAATGTGGCTGGATCTAAGGTGAACAAGAGGTACATTTTCACGTATACAACCTACATTGAAGACAGCTATTAGACGGATAATCATTTACATGATCAGAGGTGGATTCTATTGTATTGCAGCCTTTCTTCAGTACAAGGGGAAACCACTCACCTTGCATGAAGGGAATTACAATCCGTGGCCTCCTTAAATTTTCTGCCCGTTTGCACTTAAAATGGAGATAACAGGGAAGTCTGGATGGGGTGTAAATGCTGAAAAACGCCCTTACTGTAAAATAAAAATACTTCCCTCTCCACCTAGAGTACACGCCGTGTACTTCCCACCCTGACCCGACCCACCATTTAAAATTTGCCAATACAGAAGTCTGGATAAGGAGGATTCATAGCTGTACCGGAAGTCCTTGTGAGCGATAAACAAGCAATGTATTTAGTCCACAGTTACCATTCCATGTGCTATTCTATGTTATTCCTATAAAACAAATGTGCAGTAGCTTTGGTGACCCTAATGTCCTATAGTCATGGTCCATTAACACTTGGAAAGAAGCACCCAATAGCACTTTTAGGAACAACAATTGGACTGTGTGTACTTTGATATACTGTACATGCTGCATGTGCCATGCAATTTATTTGTATGATTTTCAATTCATTTCTTCTGTCTTCTCATCTTGTTACAACAGACTGAAGTTTGACACCATTGAATAGCTGGACACTGGATTGTCAGTGATGTCAGATTGACAGATCTGTAATTGATGGGGATGTCAACTTGACACTTCTTCACTCGATAGAAATATCTGCTGAACACTTCCGCCATCAACGTGACATGAAAACGTAAGATTACACTTAATGTTAATTTTAAAGTTAGGTTTAGGGCTAGGGTTATGATGCCGTGAGGGGATACTTAGCAATAGGCTGCGGAAAGGGTAGGGATTAGATATAAGCTGCAGTGTTGGGATGCGGGTGTAGGTCGCCTTTTCTACCAAGCTACAGCGAAGTGCCTAGGAAATTGATTGCTTCTGCCTTGCTGAGGAGAAGCAATCAATGATTCCCAGGACAAAGACGCAGTAGCGAATTGTAAGTATCTCTTCTAATTCTTACCATAACTCTCCCCTTCCATTACTCTAACCATAACACTTCCCTTGCATTACCCTAACCTCTCTACAGCCTGACCCTAAGACTCCCCTCCCCACAGACTGACCCTAAGACTCCCCATAGACTCCTACTCACCTGTCCAGTCAGTGCGATGGGTCTTTGACGGGTGGCTTTTCCAAAAGAATGATGGGTTTGCCAATCAGCATACTTACCCATTCATCAAAAATATTCACAATAGCGCTATTTATGAAAAAGAGACAGATAAAAATTAGTTTTCAACTGTTTCTATTTCTAAAATAGCAGTTTCACAGTGGTGACACCCACTCTAGGGATGGTTAGGGTTAGGCTTCAGTCTGACTTTAAGCTATTAACAACAATAACAGTGTTGTCAGTAAATTAACCCTGTTAAATTCATTATTAAAAGTTATTCATACACTGTCAACCTAATGTTGCCCAATATATAAATATCGGAAAAAAAATGACATTAGGTTTTGTATACAACACCCGTTGACACTAGTCAAGCTGTAGCTCTCTGTCGTATCTTTTTTCATGTCAGCGTCAGTTCATGTACCTGCAGTTTTTACTTTTTCTTTACAATTTTGCATATGTGCAACTAGAATTGTCCTGCAACTCTGTGATGTTGTCTGTTAATGTAACGCAAATTGAAATGTTTTGCATTGTGTATGACCAAAAAACAGGTTAGAGTATATGTAATCTATTCACAGTCAAGTCCAGTGATTCCCAAACTGTGCGCCGCGGCTCCCAGGGGTGCCGTGACGCTCTCACTGGGGTGCCTCAGAATGTTTCTATTTCCTATTGTGTTCTATTGTATTTTTGTCTTAGGGGTGCCTTGAAAAAAATATGGAGACCCTAAGGGTGTCTCGAACTGAGAAAGTTTGGGAACCACTGGTCTAGTCTATTCACAGACAGTGAGAACTGTGAGGTATGAGGCAGGGATTTTAGATGCTGGACTATGTACATTGTGAGGAGTTAGAGTAAGAAAAAGATATGTATGGATGTGAATAGTTTAACAATTGTTTTTATTTTAAGTGAAATTTTTGATTTTAAACACCAATTTAGACTACAATACAGTGACAACTCAGCTACAAGGTAACTTTCATGACATGGGAGCCAGACCATTTACTCACATTGGGCCAGATTCACACTTAAGAAGCTTGTGCTTCTTAAGTGCGTATTTCACCAAAATGACCTACTACGCATACGTAATAGGTCATTTACGCAATCTACTTGCCAGACTGGTCTTTAAAGACTGCACGGAGTACTTTCTACGTGATGCCACCTCGGGGCATGCTTAGGAAGAAGTGGGAGGGGGCGAAATTAGAGTAGCCGGGGAGGGCAGAGGAGAAGCAATGGGCCTGATCCAGACCTACCTTCCCTTTACGTTTCAACGTGTAGCGTATTTATGCTTCCGTAATTACTATGCACTCCCCTTGGCACTTACCCTCAGTCGTACGTATTTTTCCTGTTTTACGCTTACCAAACCCTACCTTAACTTTTCCAAGCGTAACTGCTGTTGGCCGTAATGGCTGCACGTACTTATTGGCGCTTAAGCACGCCCATACTGTACGATTTAAATGCCTCACCCCGCCTCCGAAGCGTGATTACGGGTGTTATATGTCTGGCACGCCCCTTTGTCCATAGTTACACTGATGATGGTAGGCTCATAAGTACAGTCAGACTTTCTGGTCGTAACATCTGCCGCACACATGCGCAGAACATGCAAAACTGTGTTTTTACAACTACGGTGAGCGTAATTGCGCTAGCGGTCATAGCTCTGGATATGGACCAATGTCCGTACAGACATTGCAGTTAGATAAGGTAGCCCTATGGCACTCGTCAGTGCCATAAGGTACCTAAAAATGGGTGGCTGGAATAGTGTGTTAGGTGCGGATTTGAATCAGGTCCATTGCCCCCAGCTGATTAAATCATGAAAGTATGGACCTGGGATCTGAACCTGATCTGTGTTTCCATCAGGTTTCCTGATGGAATTGCAGCAAAAGTGAGCATTACGCATGCTCACAAAGGGAGCGAGCACAGCGGTATGGGCGCACTGCTGCCCATATGTCTGTGTCTGTTCATGTTTGCTCTCCGATAATGGAACTAGATGTTCCACTATATTTAAATGAGGAAAGGGGTGTTTTTCTCATTTAAATAGTTGCAGCAGCAGCAAAAGATGCCTATGTGGTACACTTAAACCATCTCAGAGGATGGCGTAATTAGTAAACCCAGGTCATTTTTAATAGTTGAATTAAATTTAATTAAATAAAAATGTAAATATCTTTAATTTAATTTTTATGATTTTTTAATGCCAGCATAGAAGTGGAATCCCGCTACTATGCTGTCATTAACGCAGCCTTAAAAAGGATTGAATGGATTTTAAAGGCTTAGCAGAGGCTTGTGGTTGTACAAGCTGTAGTCCTTGCTAATACAGATACACGACTGCGGAGAGAGGGGGACATTTTTTGCTGAGACACACAACTCTGGATAGGACATATAGCGCATCCGCAGCTAGTTTTAGCTAAATGGAAGTGCACCTTATCCAGAAATCTGACATTAGCAGCTCGGGACAGAAAATGAGCCGCTTTTGAAACAAAGTGATGTGTATAGGCAGATAGGTTCAGAGGTGTAATGCAGCAGCCTATACAAGTTTGCAACTTTTAGCGTCTTTTATTTTTTATAGAATTCATTTCATTTGGTGTCATTTTTGTATTTAATATGAATAAATGTAACATATAAACATAACTGTTTCTTTTTTTTAAGCAAAAAATAAGAACCCTTAAAAATGTATATCTTTAGTTTAAAAGCGACAGAGCAAAATGTGAGGAAATATACTACTATTCAGGCTATAGTAGTGTAGTATAGTATAGTGTATGAAGAGTGTGTGTGTTTTAAAACCATTTTTACTCTCACATTTAAGAATTTAATATTTTATGGTGTGTAGGGATGTGTTATTACTGTAATAGGCTACACTTACCCCAGCCCTGAACTGCTGCAAAATTTTAGGAGGAAGTGCAGAGAAACTGGGCTGCTACTGCACTCACAGCAGCACTAAAAGACCCACGTTATCATTAAAATATAGAGGAATACCCCTTTCACTAGCACAAAGCACACAAAAGCGAACAAAGGCAGATTAGCCACTTTGTGTCCATTTTTCTATTATGCTCCCATTGTGTACATGTACGGTTCTAATACACACCAAGGAGTCGATGCAGAGGTGCTCTTACACCTAGTATTTAGGGCAACACACGCAGAACACACCATGGAGATAATTCAGAGTTTGGGGGTAAGGGCAAACCAGTGCAAATGTATATCATTGGAAAAGTAAGGGGTATTCAGTCATTTTAATTGTTTTGCATGCTGGAAATACACTTAACTATTACACAAAGAACTCAAACACTGCATAGCTTTATGTTTAATCTATAAAATAGAGTTGAGCTAAGAAACTTCACCTCCTAAATTTAATTCTGGTTTTACCATTAAAATCTGCCTCCCCTTGCAATTCAACATGGTATTGCTCAGGTCTACACTTGCACCTAAAAAAAGGTGGAAGTGCAACTCTGAATCAGCCCCAGAGTCCCAACTATGGGTCATATATCATGTATTTTTAAATTGAGAGTTCACCCCCCAAGTCTCAAAAAAAATAAAAAAATATAGATATATAGATATACACACCGCTACTGCATACATCTTTTATTTTATAGTTCTGATCTTTTCACGGGAATCATGGTCACCTTCTGAGGCTTGTAGCTAGGATTACATTTATAATTGTGCCAACAGATTCGTGAAATTAACAAAAAAAATAATCTATTTTATCACTTATGGGGTTGGGTCCTTTGTTTAATTCAGTAGCTGAAAGAGGTCTGTACTAAATATGTATCTCTTTTGTTTTTGTTACGTTACTTTTTACATTTTACAACACATAGAACCTGATTCAGAGCTGCGCTTACACCTGTTTTTAAGGGCAAAACCATGTTGCAATGTGAAGGTGTTTTTAAGGGCAAAACCATGTTGCAATGTGAAGGGAGTGTGAAATTTAAACTTAACTTACCTTAGAGATTAAACGTAAAGCTATCCAATATTTAGGTTCTATGTACATAAAGATAGTATTTTCCTTGCATGCAGAATAATTCAAGTTAATTTGCACCCCTGACATTGCAACATGGGGCTGATTCAGAGCTGCACTTACCCCTTTTTTTTGGTGCAAGTATAGCAATGAGGAATACAATGTTGAACTGCAAGAGAAAGCATATTTAAACTGTGAAACCAGAATTTGAGTTGAGAGATTAAGTTTCTTAGCTCAACTCTATTTTATAGATTAAATATATAAAGCTATGCAGTATTTTAGTTCTATGTGTAAAAGTAAT
>WWET01001305.1:84158-99461 GCA_011038615.1 Limnodynastes dumerilii | reverse complement strand
ATATAAAGTAATCTGCAGTACAGCCATATATATTGTGCCAAATGTATCTGGGTACTCTTAGAGGCACATAATATAGCTAAAAACAAGTAAATGTTCCCTCTCAGTTGTCTAATAATAAAGAAATCATGAAAAAGGGAATATTCTTTGAAAAAATATTGAATTAAAATTAATATGGTATATTCAGTATCATGGTATTCCGTAACAGTTTTGTTTTAATCCATTTTGTCTCCTTTTTATAGTCTACTGTCATTCATTTACTTCATCAATACAAACTTTATTTGCTTTGCTATATAAATAAAATTATATTAGCAGCGCAGTTTAACAAAGTCATTAATAAACAACAAACACATTACAATCTCTAAAGCACTGCAATTGTTTCAGCAAAACCACAATAAAATATATGTAGAATTTAAAGGAAACTTACCTAGCAGTTTCCTCTCTTGACAGTTCTTTGATAGTCCTCTGCTGGTGATGATCTTTGACATCTTTGTCCCTGATCAAGTGAATCCTGAATTAAAATAAAGACAGAAAATTTTCAATGAGACAGAAAAGAGAGATGTACAATTATAACGGCAGAAAAGTAGAATGCATAATTTAATGCAGCTTCAAAAAGTATTGATTAACAAAATGTGGGACATGTTTGGAATGTATTTTTTGTCTACATAAAAAGGAAATTAGTCAAAATGTGTGAAAAAAAAACAATTTTCTTTTCGCTAAGAGGAAGGCAACAGCTATTTATTCTTAAACAAACCTGCTATATAAAAATGTATTCAGTGAAGTCAGGGTATTGTCACAATTCCAGAGTTTTATTAAATTCATTGTCATTTAAATGTTCCTAATAAAAATGCATGGTAACACTGGGTTGATTAACCATCCTGTAACAAAGAAATATTTTTTTGTCCTTATAAAACTACAGATGTTGCAAAAATGAAAATAACATATAACACGACATAACCTCATTCTGTAAGAAAACACATTGAAATGCGGAAACTGTGTTCCCAAAGTGTAATGCTGAAATTCCTTGCAATACGTCTTTCCAACATAAGTCAGGTTACATGTGTTAGATTAATAAAAAAAAAGTGATCAAATTATTGTTTATTTGCCAGATTCATTTAATGAATCTCAGAGCAGAGATGTCACTCATTTGCAGAAGAAACATCTGTGCTAAAAAGCAGAGAAATGTTGTGACTGTTACCACTGAACAGCAAACATATACCTGGCAAAGCATGATGGGACTTATAGTTCAACACCTGGTGGTAAATTTACTAAAGTTGTGTTTCAAGCTTATCGCCGCAATTTATCGACAATTTTAGTGTTTTAAGCACTGTATTTACTTTTATGGCGATTTTAAATCACCGTAGGGTTTCAGAGACTTTTTTTCCGCATCGATTTAGCCCCAAAAAGTCACCGCAGCCAGTACCCCTTGGTATTTTAAGAATAAAAAATAAACCTTTAAAAAACAGGTTAAAATGCCTTTTTAATGTGAAAATACATTGTGCGGCATGATATTAACCCTTAGCATGCTGGCACATATAGTACTAGAAGGCACAGCATGCCCATGTGTTGCAGGGAATGCTGTGACTTTTAGTACCATAAGCTTCAGCATGCCAACTTTTAATGGCATGCTGCGCCATGGATTATGTGTCCGATGACAATTTTAATTAAAACCCTTAATAGTGTCCCCGATATAGTGTAAATACTACCTTCATAGTTGCCCCTTAAATATTAGTGCCCACATAGATGTTAATTAAATAGTACTGCCCACATAGTTGAGGTCAGAGGTTAGCTATGGTGGACCTCTAGTGACTGAAGCTTCATTACCATTGGGACCCAGAAGAAGAAGGACCAGCCTCCAGCATCACACGGGCAGAAGAAAGAAGATTCTGCAAGTAACATTCAGATCTCTTCAAGCAACTTACCAGAAGATTGAAGACATCTGAAATGGGAGTATTAATATTTTTTTATATATATTTTTTAATTATGGGACACTTTTTAAAGCATTTTTAATAGACAGTATATGGATCATATTAAACAGTTTACGATAAACTTTTTAGACATTATTATTTAATTAACATCTATGTGGGCACTACTATTTAATTAACATCTACAGTATGTGGGCACTACTATTTAATTAACATCTACAGTATGTGGGCACTACTATTTAATTAACATCTACAGTATGTGGGCACTACTATTTAATTAACATCTACAGTATGTGGGCACTACTATTTAATTAACATCTACAGTATGTGGGCACTACTATTTAATTAACATCTACAGTATGTGGGCACTACTATTTAATTAACATCTACAGTATGTGGGCACTACTATTTAATTAACATCTACAGTATGTGGGCACTACTATTTAATTAACATCTACAGTATGTGGGCACTACTATTTAATTAACATCTACAGTATGTGGGCACTACTATTTAATTAACATCTACAGTATGTGGGCACTACTATTTAATTAACATCTACAGTATGTGGGCACTACTATTTAATTAACATCTACAGTATGTGGGCACTACTATTTAATTAACATCTACAGTATGTGGGCACTACTATTTAATTAACATCTACAGTATGTGGGCACTACTATTTAATTAACATCTACAGTATGTGGGCACTACTATTTAATTAACATCTACAGGAAAACGGCTGAAAGATGGACGACCGAGGGGAGTGCCTAGGGGAGTGCTTTGTAGGTACGCTGGCGTAAATACGCTACGCACAAGGGCGTTTCATGAGCATAGGTCTGGATCAGGCCCATAGTCCACAGTACAGCATGCTAATGCTTATGGTACTAAAAGCCACAGCATGCACTGCAACACATGGGCATGCTGTGCCTTCTTGTACTATATGCACCAGCATGCTAAGGGTTAATAGCATAATGCGCAATTCATTTTTTTTTATTGTTTAAAAAAAAATTATACAACATTTTTGTAATAATATATTTTTAATTACTAAGGGGCATGGAGTGTGGCGATTTTAACCAAATCGACACGCACACCTTGCTCTTTTTTTGGGGGGATTTTTTGGGTGAATGCAGCTAGTTCAAAATCTCTCAAAAAATCGCCAAAAACTGTGTTTTTAAAAAAATTGCCATTAGTAAATTTACCCCCAAGAGTGCCACAGGTTGCATGGAATATTTTATGGGTTGTCCCTGCTATGGCAATCAGGGATGATTTGGTCCTTGAACCATCTCTAGAATTGGAACTATAGTACTGACAACACTGACATTCTAACAAATGTAGATCTTGGCAAAACGTGGACCTAATCCAGAGTTTTCCCGCAAATCCGCTGCTCACACTCTGTGCAACCTAATCAGACGTGAGACTTTTGAAACTCAGAATAGGACGTATTGAAAAAATTAGTCCATTTGAAACATGCAAACGGATGCGTATAGGCTGAAACTGCAAGCTGTAATTCATATTCCTATACAAGTTTGCATGCTTTACTTGGAAGTTTTTCTTTACAGTTAAATTAAACCCCTAAGAAATTAGTATGCTCTTTTAAGTAATGCCTGAGCAGAATGTGTGGCAATACACAGCTATTAAGGTTTTTATTTTATCACAATCTGTACTGTATGACCAGAAATGTGTTTAAAAATATAAAAATAACTAATGCTTACATTTAATCTTTAAATATTTGTACCATGTGTATAATTTATTATATTAATGAATATCGATCTGATTGGATCTGTTTCTAAAGCGATCGGATCTCACAGTAACAAATGCACATGGATTGGAGATTTGCACTATCCACACATCCCTGTGATTGCACCACTAACCACTCCCTTTGAAAGGATTCAGATGACTACTATATAAACTGAATAAAGTGCTGAAGATTGCAAACATAATAATAATGGGCCTGATCCAGAACAACTCTTCTGAGCGAATTTACGCGTGGCAGAGACGTAAAATCGCCTACTTGTAAGTACTGCGCATGTGAATCGGACTTCTATTTAGCACTAAACTGCTCCCTTTCTCATTTATATACAGTGGAACTCGCCGTTCCACTAACACAGCACACAGAAGCGAGCACAGGCAGATGGGAGCCCTTTCTTTGCTCACTCCCATTCTACACATGCAAAGAGTGGTTTCCCGCTACTCTTCCACCTAAAATATAGATGGAAGCGCAGCTCTGGATCAGGTCCTGGGTTGCAACATGATGGGTATAATACTTTGCTTTTGTACATAGAACTTAAATAATTTCATAACTCTGAATCTCTGTTTAATCTCTAAATTAAATTCTGTTTTTAGTTAAAATTTGCCCTCCTCACATTGCAACATGGTTTTGCCAAAGTCTACACTTGCACCTGTTTTGCCTTTACTCTTAAACTCTGGATCAGCCCCCTCATGAATTCCTGCTCATTATATAAAAATGTACATATAGAACAAATACAATCAAAACAGAATCATTTCAATTTAATTGGCAAATTCCAAATTTTCCTCCAAGGTAATAAATACGAAATAAAATATTCTCTATTAATCTACCTTTACTTTACCAATCACAGATCAGGATGTAAATACATTTTTAATGTAAATCTTTGGAAGTATTCAAAATCAGGAATATAAATTTCACTGAAAAGTTATGAAAAAAATAATAATTTAAAACTATTAAAGAAATATATATATAAAAATAAAAAGATTTTTATATATTGATATATTATCATTTAAGTATAAAAGATAGGAAAAGATAGAGAGATAGATAAATCACTAATAAAACAGATATCAATCAAACAATGATTTGGTGTACGAGTTCTGTCAAACAATCTTCACCATCTGTTTTCTCAAGTGGGTTATTTTGCAAGAAATAACTAATTAAGTAATTCACTAAGGACTTTATATTATCGATTTTATATATTATTATTATTTTTATTATTTAACAAATCAATTTCTTAAAATTTTTAAGTGAGTTTTAATATTTATTATAGACATAAGAATTAAAATTCTCATTTAATATTTGACTCCTAACTTTTACTTATTTTTATATACTCTATATATTTGCCTATTTTTATGTATTCTTTCTAGCTAACCATATTCTCTCTAAGATTTCCTTCCAATTTGTCCCACTTTGTCCCTCTTTTGTAAAACTTTTCACAAAATATTCCCCATTGCCCACCTAATTCATTATTATAACCCCCCTCCCAAAATGAGCTTCCTCTTTGCAGGGATGTATTCCTAATGAAGAAAATGCTATTTCCAAATACAGACAGCTTTAAGCTCATTTCAGGGTTCGGCTGTGGGGAAGGGAGTCTTAGGGTCAGGTTGCGGGGAGGGGAGGGTTAGAGTAATGGAAGGGTGAGAATTAGGATAAGGGTTGGTGTAGGATAAATACTTACCTCTTGCAGCTGCGGATTCGTCCTCTGGATCTTCGATTGTTTGTCCTTGTCAGGACAATAGCAATTAATCAATTTAAAATCAGATGGTATAAAATGGCCCCTTAAGAAAAGGACTGTTCTCACTGCCGGCCCACATTCCTCTTTACATTACCAGTTAACTTTTCCTACCTTGAAGCACTTGCTATAAAAACAACTCCAAGCTCCATATACCATAAAACCTTACTGTGTTCCAAAAATGTACCAGAACCTTATTCCTTACTCATCTTTAATCTCGGTAGTGAAGCCGTTGTTGAATAAAGATCTTGGGTAACTAAATAATCATGCTAGGACCAAATGGTGTGGCTCGTAAGAGTGAAATACAGGAGACATAAGCATATGAAGAGACTATGGTTCGATCTGATTGGATCTGTTTCTAAAGCGATCGGATCTCACAGTAACAAATGCACATGGATTGGAGATTTGCACTATCCACACATCCCTGTGATTGCACCACTAACCACTCCCTTTGAAAGGATTCAGATGACTACTATATAAACTGAATAAAGTGCTGAAGATTGCAAACATAATAATAATGGGCCTGATCCAGAACAACTCTTCTGAGCGAATTTACGCGTGGCAGAGACGTAAAATCGCCTACTTGTAAGTACTGCGCATGTGAATCGGACTTCTATTTAGCACTAAACTGCTCCCTTTCTCATTTATATACAGTGGAACTCGCCGTTCCACTAACACAGCACACAGAAGCGAGCACAGGCAGATGGGAGCCCTTTCTTTGCTCACTCCCATTCTACACATGCAAAGAGTGGTTTCCCGCTACTCTTCCACCTAAAATATAGATGGAAGCGCAGCTCTGGATCAGGTCCCGGGTTGCAACATGATGGGTATAATACTTTGCTTTTGTACATAGAACTTAAATAATTTCATAACTCTGAATCTCTGTTTAATCTCTAAATTAAATTCTGTTTTTAGTTAAAATTTGCCCTCCTCACATTGCAACATGGTTTTGCCAAAGTCTACACTTGCACCTGTTTTGCCTTTACTCTTAAACTCTGGATCAGCCCCCTCATGAATTCCTGCTCATTATATAAAAATGTACATATAGAACAAATACAATCAAAACAGAATCATTTCAATTTAATTGGCAAATTCCAAATTTTCCTCCAAGGTAATAAATACGAAATAAAATATTCTCTATTAATCTACCTTTACTTTACCAATCACAGATCAGGATGTAAATACATTTTTAATGTAAATCTTTGGAAGTATTCAAAATCAGGAATATAAATTTCACTGAAAAGTTATGAAAAAAAAACAACACATGATTAATACATATATATGAACAATATAAATAGACTGGACTGGATTCACAACTACGTTGAAAGACCGTATGTACAGAATCTACGTAAAGAAATGCTACGTAGATTGCGTAAAATATTTACTACACGTGCACATTGGCGCAGCACTTAGAAATTGGCACGTATCTTAAAAATAACGTAGTTGTGAATCCACTGTCTGTAAGTGGGTAAATAATTTAAAACTATTAAAGAAATATATATATAAAAATAAAAAGATTTTTATATATTGATATATTATCATTTAAGTATAAAAGATAGGAAAAGATAGAGAGATAGATAAATCACTAATAAAACAGATATCAATCAAACAATGATTTGGTGTACGAGTTCTGTCAAACAATCTTCACCATCTGTTTTCTCAAGTGGGTTATTTTGCAAGAAATAACTAATTAAGTAATTCACTAAGGACTTTATATTATCGATTTTATATATTATTATTATTTTTATTATTTAACAAATCAATTTCTTAAAATTTTTAAGTGAGTTTTAATATTTATTATAGACATAAGAATTAAAATTCTCATTTAATATTTGACTCCTAACTTTTACTTATTTTTATATACTCTATATATTTGCCTATTTTTATGTATTCTTTCTAGCTAACCATATTCTCTCTAAGATTTCCTTCCAATTTGTCCCACTTTGTCCCTCTTTTGTAAAACTTTTCACAAAATATTCCCCATTGCCCACCTAATTCATTATTATAACCCCCCTCCCAAAATGAGCTTCCTCTTTGCAGGGATGTATTCCTAATGAAGAAAATGCTATTTCCAAATACAGACAGCTTTAAGCTCATTTCAGGGTTCGGCTGTGGGGAAGGGAGTCTTAGGGTCAGGTTGCGGGGAGGGGAGGGTTAGGGGAGTGTAACGAATTTACGCACACGAAAATACGCTACGCGAATAAACGTACGGCAAACATAGTTCTGGATCTACCCCAATATTATTAATAATAATAATAATAATAATAATAAAAAAAAAAAGTAGATTAGCTAGTATGAGTAGCAAGAAAGGACTGGCAATATGGACATAATGAAATAAGGGATGTGCATATATACTAAACTGTTTGTTAGTAGGATGAACTAGAAATAAAATTCATAAAATAAATTCAATTAAATGCAAGAGTGGAGTGGTGAATATATGACACAGGCTAATATAAATTTTAAAAACTAATGATGTAAAAAAAACTATGTCAATTGGAGACTGGTGATGTGTATATAAATGCAATAAATGAGTAAAGGATCTGGTAAACATATTGATATTATGCTGGGATCATGCAGAAAGTATAAAGAGCTAGTACTAGACTTGTGAATCAATATATGTATGGAAAAAAGATATGGAATACTTACTTACAAATTGAATCAAGGCCCACAGAAAACAGATAATTGCTTTTATTGAAGGAAGAATAAAAAAAGTTATGTAAATAAATGCAGCAAAACATGGACCTGATCCAGAGTTATAGCGCAGTAGAACCGCATTCCCTATGTTAAAAATGCATGCACCCTATCCAGAGTTCTAACATTAGTAACTCAGGATAGGTCATACTGACAATGAACATGCTCTACACAAGGTTTTATGTGCCAAAGTATCTTTTATTTTTTATAATTAATTTGAATTGCTTTTATTTATGTGTTCTGCAGAGCACACGGAAATGGAAATGAACACAGATGGATCAGTAACATTCCATCTGTTTTTTTTGTGCTCACCTCTTCTCATTCTCGTCTGGATTTACAGTTACGTAGTTTACTTTGTTTTAAGAATTGTGCTACTAGACATGCGTGGTAGCTTATTTACGCTATCTACGTCTCATTTCTCTACGTAGATTGCATAAGCGAGGTCTTTAGTTTGCAAGTTGCCAACGAATACACCTTTTTTTATTTGTTCTTTTCATATGTGCTCTGGATAGGATACGCACACAATGCGGGCAGCGGATTTGGGAATCCACTTCATAAGAACTCTGGATCCAGTCCTATGTGTGCAAATTAAAAACAGGAGGCTGGGAAAACGAGCACATGAATAGTACAAATAAATGAAGGCTGAAAATGGGTCTATGTATCTGATAAAATGGAGGACAACTGGCACACAAATGGAATGAGTGAATAGTGGGAATATTCATAAATATGAATTCATTTGAAGTGTAAAAGTGGAATGCAAACATGATGCAAAATAAAGGAATAAATCTAAAGCAGGGTCACTGTAAATAAAAAAATAAAATAAAAAAGGCAAATTACTTGTAATCAAAAGAATATGCATAGAAAACGTTAAGGATTAAAATATATGTATTAAAATACTTGAAACAAATATTGCCTGAACTATTGAATAAGACAGTTAAGGTTCCATTTACTATTAACAGTACTCTGAACTCTTGAACTTTCATCCTCCATATATACAAATACTTACCCCTCCGGCGAGGTCCCTCGATGGTCTATGGGACTTTCACCAGAGGCGCTCAGTTCCGCTCTGAGAAAGTCCTGGCGCATGTGCAGTAGCTAACTTCTGCGGCTTGTAAAATTTCAGGTCCCAAAAACTTAAGGTAAGCTGAACATGAACATGGAACAGCTATTAGGGGGAGGAAAGGGGGGTATATGGGGAGACCACTGGAATACTTTTACCGTCATCTTCAGATGGCTTTATATATAGTATCAGCGTGGATTTTAACAATTAGTATATTAAGCGACCAGCCAGCCTGCATTCATCATAGCAGGCTTGCAATCGGGTGTGCAAATTCTAATGATCACCATGGTTTCCATGGCGATCATTGCATTGTAAATGACGATGCTTTCTTTTTCATGAGATAAAAACTGTTTTCAGGTACAAATGGTCTTTATCTCATGAAAACGAAGGCATCGCCAATTTGTAAATGGAGCCCAAAATGTGCTGTGAAATGAAAGAAAAACAAGCAATAATTTAGACCAGGGGTTCTCAACCAGTGCTACTTGTACCAATGGTGGTAGGCAAACCACTGTCTGGTGGGGTGACGATCCGCAGTTAGAACTTACTGAAAGGGACGTTTTATACTAGACAGTTCCAGACTGTCTAACCATTAATAATTATCATCATAGCTTATTAAAATGAAACAGGTTTCTCTGCGTCATAATTAACAAAATCAAAACAGTAAAAACAGGAAGCAACAACAAAAAACGTAGCAAAGATTTGAAAGGTTAAGGAGAACCCAGTATAATACAATATGCTAGAAGAAAAAGGAAGATGTTGGCAATATACCATGTCACATTATATTGCTGAGAGGGCAGGACTGGTCCAAATGACTTTCTTACAGACAATGTTATACAGATATTCCTTTCTATTTAATCTGACTGCTACTATTCCCTCTGTCAGTTCTTTCCTTTTGCCAATAGTGCGGTTTGCAGATGCAGCAGCACTGAATTATTTTAAAAAGGAAAATGGATTTTACCACCTGCTTAAAGAGCACGATAAAAGAGGTAATTACATTCTATAACAGTTTTGGTGTAGATCTCTAAGTGTAAAATTTCAGCCATTCTTTGTCGTCAGGTGTATTATTTTTGTTTGTTCACTACAGCTATTTGCTTATAGTTCACAATATAACGTTTAAGGGTCAGATCAAAACCCTTGTACGCTTTTCGTACGTGCGGGGGTCTCTGCGTTCGAGAGAGAGGGGAGTGCACGCCCCCAGTCATTCCCCTCTCTCGTGTGTGCGCTGCCATAACGCAAACTTAATGCAATTGTGCGGATCAATGGTCCTACGACCGCTGATCCGCACAAGTGTGGGAGCCCCCTCCCACACTGTATATCTTTGCATTCTTCCCCCCGCCCACTTTAGCCCATTTGTATGCAATTGGGTCGTACGGAACAACAGTTCCGTATGATTTATGCATCGCTTGGGTTACTGGGCCGGATCCTGACCTACGGGCGCCTTACGGCTTCCCCGTGCACTCCCCGCTGTCAGTAGTAAATCTGGACACTTCCTACCCCTACTGTAACGATCATCGTTGCGGACTTATGGCCGCATAGCTGATCGTAACGGGGCTTCCCCCACCCCTTCTCCTAATTAGCATGTCTATCTCCGCCTTTACAGAGATACGACATGCGTGCTGGGGGGGAAGCCTGCGTACGTAATATACATTATGGCCCTTACTTCCCTAAGTCCTTAATTATAGGCTTACTTTTTAATGCATGTAAATGTATGAAATGGCAATAAAGCTATTATTTACTACTGTGACAGAATTATTGAGAGAATAAGAAATCATTGGTAAAATTTTCAGGAACCTACCTGTGTTTTATTTCATCAGGCTTATTGGATGATGGGGAAATTGACTTTGGCTGCAAGTGGCTGGGGAACCCCTGAAAGCCTTGTCTTGGCATAGCTGGTAATAGACTCATTTCTCGCTGAAACAAACATGAATATTTTATAATATCAGGTTAGATGTATGAACATTGTTTCATATACAAGCATATTTGTCACCAAAGTTCTTGTTGATAGGGGTATCTCAGAGTCATAGCTAGAAATTTTTGATCCGGGGCAAAAATAAAAAATGGTTATGTCTTAGTAACCAATTTAAACGTGAAATATTACCGTATTGGCACATGCTTTCAGCTTTGTGCCCTGGGCAGTCACCCCTGATGCACACTCCTGGATACAGCTCTGGGGTACCTTGCACTATCCACTATCTCAGTCTATATTAAAATCTTTCCATTTGCCTCCATTCAACATAGATAGGCCTCACTAATATAGGGATCTATTTAACATTGGTATACAGTGAATAGAAGCTACATCAAAGTCATTACTGTCTGTGATTAGGATCTTGATCTGTTTAGCTTTGTGCATAATAATACTTTACTATTTATTTTACTTCTCTAATATCTATCTCTTCAGTCTTCTTCTCTTCTGTGCATGCATGGTGTAAATCTGCACATGGACAGAAGAGAAGAAAACAATGGATAGAGATAACAGAAAAGAAGAGGAAAGCAGAAATTTCACTGCTTCTTCTTTTTTGAATTCCTCTCTACTTGTTAAAAGAAAAAAACAATAGTTAAACTGGGTACAAAATACAGGTTTTTGAAACATTTATTGTGCAGATCACACGATAGACAACTGCTTCCAGCAACATCTTATCAGTGTGTATGCTGCAACGATCCTGTAAAAATGACATTGTATCATATTGATTGTATGTTTTGAAGGTTGTCATTTTACTAATAAACAAAGTCAGGACGTCTTTTTATATCATTTGTGTGCACGCTGTCCTGACCTTCTGTGATACAAGCCTTTTTAGAGGTGCATGTTTTTTTTTATGAAGAAGGTTATGGGAGAAAATCACTGGTCTTGCTGGTAAATCATCAATGTGTATACAAGTCAGAATCTGAACTTAATTGGTAATTGGTAAATATATTCTTGTCAAGGTTTATGCTGTGTGTACCCAGCTTTACTTGAATGAACAGATCTCGGGTTGGCCAGGTAGGTCTCTTCTCTGAAAATTCATATATCTCTAAATGTGCTGCTTAGGCACCCAAGTTAGTGTTATTTTATTGTTAGATTATTTCAGTCAAACAATGTGCTTTCCACTCTGATTTCAAAGAGGATTGAGGAGTACATGAACACTTCAAAATCCTTCATTTGTAAAGACTCTACTATATTACTGTTATGGACAAATTTTAAAAAACCTAGATAAGTCAGCCACTACAATTAGTGAAAATGGTAACTCTGAAATTTCCATTCTTTTAGTGCTTGGTATAGAATAGATTAAGGCTTACATAGCCAAAGAAATATGAGATTTTTTGCCTAAACACCAATTGCAAAGCTTATATTGCTTCAGATATATATATATACAGAACTTATTCTACTACAAGTCACAGAAGCAGTGATGACAGCAACGTGGTTCAGCATGTGCAATCCCAAATTATACACCAAATATTCTAGATTAACTGCCATATTTAACAACACGTTCTGGCCTCCTTGACAAATCAGTCCAGTACTATCTATATGGGGACAGATCATGGGGAGGATGTCTTGGGTCTAATACGTAATTTTCATATCTATGACGCTTGTATGCACCCAGTTATCTAAATAAAGCCTACTCCCTAAAATTGTACAATAGTAAATAATTCAATTAACCACTAACCACAGTTAGATTTACTGTAATAGTTAATCGAAAACATTAGTCTGAAATTGTACGTAATGTACAGTTACTGTGAACAACTTAATTACAAATACTCACTAGAACTTCCAATAGTGGCTACAAACCCTAAACAAAGTAAAGCGCAACATTCAAATCTTTTATAAAAGGGTCCCTGGCATCTTTAGCATAGACAGACCTCATACCTGTGTCTGCACTGTGTTGCTGGCTGCTCTATAACAACGTACGCGCCGGGTAGCCATGACAACCTCTGATACACAAAATAGAAGGGATTCCACGCCCAATCAAGCATTCAGAGCCAATCGCAAGTCAGCGTACAAAAGCCCAATTGCAACTTCGCTTCTGTTGTTGTTTGACAGAGAAGTGCGCTGATTGGCTGGTATGTGTGCCACTTCTGTAACTACGAGTGTTTATCTTAAAATCGGTGGTCTTTGTGTTTTTATCCTGAGAATTTTGCAGCGTTCATTTTATTAACAGGTCGGAATAATATCCTTATCCTTTAAACTGGAAGTTTACTTCCAGTAAAAGTATCAATTAGTATTAATTTATCAGTTGCTCACCCATGCCATATTACATATACTTTAATATGTTGATTAACAGTCTGTAGTAGGAAGGCATATTTTCGAAAACTGTTGCATGCCTGATATTGTCAACAACCATGACAGAAATGGTATGTTTATTAGAATACTAAGAAATCAATCCAGAACTCTGCTTCCACCTGTTTTTTTTAGATGTAAGTGGGAAAACACTCTGTGCCTGCTCAGCACAGGAGCGAGCACAGAAAGGTGGGTGCGCTGCTGCCCATCTGCCTTTGGACCTGATTTTATTTAATTAGCTTCGCACCCTCATATCTTGTGGTGCAAAGCTAATGCATACCTCCCAACATTTTAGAATTGTAAAGAGGGACAAATTTTCGTGGCCTGGTAGAGGGTGTCTTGTACCACCCAGTGGGTGTGTCTAGTGAAAGTGGGTGTGTCTGGCATGCCCAGATAGCGGGTCTAGTGCATGGCTCTTTTTAATAATTTAGCCATCAATATGTGTGTTGATTATTTTTTTTCCCAGCCTCCATATCTGCCTCTTTATTATTATTATGTTCAGCCTCCATATATCTGCCCCTTTATTAAATGTCTGCCCCTTATTATGGCCAGCCTCCATGTCTGCCCCCTATTGCCAGCCTCCATATCTGCCCCCAAATGCCAGTGACAGCCTGGATCTGTCCTATTATTGCCAGCCTCTATCTGCCCCCTTAATGCCAGCCTCCATCTGCCCCCCTATTGCCAGCCTCCATCTTACCCCAATGCCAGTCTCCATCTGCCCCTTAATGCCAGCCTCTATCTGCCCCAATTAATGCCAGCCTCCATATGCCCCCTTGATGCCAGCCTCTATCGGCCCTCTTGATGCCAGCTTTCATCTGCCCCCTTTTTGCCAGCCTCCATCTGCCGCCTTAATGCCAGCCTCCATCTGCCCCCTTATTGGCAACCTCCATCTGCCCCATTTAATGCCAGCCTCCATTTGCCCCCTTCATACCAGCCTTCATCTGCCCCCTTGATGCCAGCTTCCATCTGTGCCCCTAATGCCAGCCTCCATCTGCCCCAATTAATGCCAGCCTCCATATGCCCCCTTGATGCCAGCCTCTATCAGCCCTCTTGATGCCAGCTTTCATCTGCCCCCTTTTTGCCAGCCTCCATCTGCCCCCTTAATGCCAGCCTCCATCTGCCCCCTTATTGGCAGCCTCCATCTGCCCCTTAATGGCAGCCTCCATATACCCCAGACCATTGTTTTTTACTTACCTTTGATGTCTTCTGCTTTCCTCCGCAGCGCTCACTGTCTGTCTCTCCCTCTCTCCGCTGCGGTCACGTGACCGCTGGTAATACAGGGCTCCAACGAGAGCCCTGTAGGACCAAATCCCTTTTCTTGAATGGCAGTAACCCTATAGGTTAGGGTTACTGCCATTCAGTAACAGATTTGGTCCTACAGGGCTCCCGTATTACCTGTTGCTTTCTGCAGAAAGCCCGGCCGCATATACAGCGGCATGGACTTTAATAAAAAAAAACAACTTTGTCCCAAGAGTGTAATCTCCCGGGACAAGTTGTGAGGTGGGCGGGACAGCGGCACAGTCCCCTGAAAGTGGAACTGTCCCGCTCAAATCGGGACACTTGGGAGGTCTGCTAATGGTGCAAATTTTTTTGTGGGGAATTTTTATTCGTATCTCATAGAGACTCGCAAAAAAATCTGCTACCGTAATAGACGGGAAAACGCACACCGCAAACTTTTTCCCGTCTATTGCGGTGCAAATCTATAATTGAATCAGGCCCTGTACTGCAACAGGGATTCCACATTTAAATTAGAAAGGGTGCGGCTTAGTGTTGCTGCATGCGCAATAGCAGGTCAGATTCCCTGCACTTTCACTGTGTAAAACGAAGATTATTTTTAATCAATAAATAAATTAGAAAAGCGAATTGAAACATCAACTCATAAAATTATAATTTTTTTT
>WWET01001305.1:69158-83248 GCA_011038615.1 Limnodynastes dumerilii | reverse complement strand
ATAGAATAGAAATGCTTCTATTTTCTCAGTCGATACATAGGAAATTGCCCACAAAATAGTTGTCCATTAATTTCTCTCATGCACACAAGTTGTTAGAATATTATTTATGGATGTTAAATGCATATTTCATATTTTTTTAAATATAGAAATATATACACATCTGGAAATTCCTGGCAAAGAAATAAAATATTGATTACGTATACTACAAGCATTGTTACTTTATTGAAGTTAGTTGACTGGGAAATATAGGTAGGGAGATACAAGCCTCTAGCTAGTAACGTTTCAGGATTGACATTTTCATAGGTCAGAATCATGGAATAAAATAGGATAAATAAAAATGCGTTTGTGTGGTCCCAAATTCAATGTGTTCTAGGTTCTAGGCTGACCTACATTATATATATACATATATATATATATATGTAGAAAGGGTGCGGCTTAGTGTTGCTGCATGCGCAATAGCAGGTCAGATTCCCTGCACTTTCACTGTGTAAAACGAAGATTATTTTTAATCAATAAATAAATTAGAAAAGCGAATTGAAACATCAACTCATAAAAAAAGTGAATTGAAACATCAACTCATAAAATTTTTTTATTTTTTTTTACATAAAATACAAAATCTAGATTTTTTTTTTAAATAAGAAACACACACACAAATATCTTTTCAGGGTGTCTGATGAGTAAGGTTGCAATTTTGTATATATATTATAATATATCCATATTAAAACGTCCCAATAAGAAACAAGCAAATATGATTCATGAAAATGTTATGAAATATTTTTTTTCTATAATGAATGTGCTGAATATAAGATAGAGAATATCAGTTTACTGCAATTAAATAACAATTACATGCATTAAGTTTTCAAAGTGTTGCTGGGGTTTTTTTTTTACATCTTAATGAAAATATTAGCCAACACCTTCCTTTTCTCGTCAAAACTTTAGTTGACTACACACTATATGATAATTGAGTCAATTAGCAGATAATTGCTTGATCGACCATATTTTTGCAGCTTATAACGTGGACGATTTGTTGGAATGCTGCCAATCAGATAAACATTATTCAGAGGGGAAAATTGCATACTTTATAACAAGGCTAAAAGTCTCACAATGTTATATTAAATCTACTTCACAAAGAAATTTGAGTTTGGATACAGTGCCACAGATAAATGACCTTGAACTTAAGGCTGAGCTGTGATCAATTAATTAACTATATTCTAAATAATTATTATAAATAATTTTGTTTATATCTATTTTATTTATGTGTCTCCAGATTTTCTCCAAACTAATCCTCCAGCCCATTGCACAAAAACTCATATTTTTCATATGCAGAAAACAATTCCTTGGGTGCCTGGAAAGAAAAAGAAATCACATTTTACTGCTGTAAATAGCAATTAAAATGTGTCACCTATTGTGGTTACTCAGCATGCACATTAAGCATCAAGCTACTTATCAGTATCTTCCTTACTTGTGATATAATAAATCTGATGCACGTTGGCTCTTTTAAACAGGAGAGCATTCAATGTGTTGTGTGGGTTTTTTTTAAAGCCACTTTTTTTTGTTTTTTTGGCAAGATCTAAGAGAAAACGCACTGAAGATTGGCAGGGTCAGTGTAAAATAGATGAAATACGGAATGAAATCTTCAAAGCTGGAAATGATATGCCCCAAAGTGTGTTTTTTTGTTTTCATATGAACAGCTCATCATATAATACCCTACAGCTTATCTCCCAAGGGGCACATTTAAATCAACATTGCAAGTATAAAATTAAGTCAATATGTTGGAAAATATCTATCTACAGGATATTCTGCAGAGGAAAGTCTCTGAAAAACTATTTCAGGGCATTTAGTTATTTGTCCTTTTGAAAACAATTATAATAATCATTATGGGTGGACACAGACTTGTGATTTTTTTTCCTAAGTTTTGTGTGTTTAATTGATAGTGACAGATTTTTCTGACTGCACCTACAGCAGATCACAATTGGCATTATCCTATAAAAGGGATCAGAAAACACACCATTTTGCATGTGCACACCCTTTATAGCCTACGCCAATTTTAAGTGGGGGGTGACTTGAAAAAGTTAATATACAGATCTGGTAGTGTAAAAGTATGCATTCGAAGGAAGAAGGCTAGATCCAGCAGGGATCCGAGCACAACTAAAGTGAAAGCATCCAAAATAATTATGTTCTCCTGTGCATGAAAAATTCTATAGCATTATAAAGAAGCGATGCTTAATTCCTTTTACTCCCCTTATATTCTTTGCATCTTTGCTCCCTTAGAAACAGTTCATCTTTTAATACAATCAAACTTCACAATGCCTTTGGAAAATGCTTCACTCGCACTCTGCAAGTCAAATAATGGGGTGTAATTTAAAGAAAGTAGAAACTCAAAAGAAAGTATAACATTACTCTTTTTTGTTGTACAGTTGTTAACTTTTTACTTCTTGTACTATTTCTTATAGACCTTTTTATATCAGACTTTATTATCCCAGGCATCTTTAATCCTGTTATTGAAGTAGGTATCAGAAAATACATACATATGTAATGTGACAGTAATACCTTCAGGTATCTCTCTTGATCACTACTGTTTTGGATTTAGATAGTTCCACAAAGCCAGTCCAAACTACATTTAGACTTCAATAATGCATTGTTTATATTCTCATAGACAAAGACTAGGCTTTTTATGCCTTTGGCAAACAAAATAAATATCTTGCAGCAGAGTTTCATGTAGGCTTTGCTACAGGACACAATCACTAGATGTTTTGCCATTACCCTATAATACTGAAGGCCACTAAATCTATACTGCAATTCACCTCTACACAAAGCTCATTATTAACTTATAGCACCAGATAAAGCCTTGTTGTTGTGGGTAAAGCTGGAAAGGGAAAAAAGAGAACACAATACAACAAACATAAAAGGTTGTTTCCTAGTGGATTGCTACATTTATTTATTCACAAAGTTAACAAGCTATAATTAATAAGCTACTTAGCAAATGGAATGCACAATTCTATATGTTAATATTCTTCTTCTTCTTATTATTATTAATAGTGTTATTCTTATTATTATATTAGCAAATATTAATATTTATTAATAATACTAATAATAATGGGGCGAATTGAGACATAATAACGTCAGGCTATTTCTATACGTCAGGTACAGCCTGCAATTAGGTACTGCACAGAGTTTATTCTCACAAACAGAAGGCAGGTCTGCTCACCATACCTACAAGTTACTCATGTTGGGAGGCAATAGCTAGCTAAATAATACAGTAAGGGCTTGTTTAAGCCCTTATGTACAATGTGGTATTCTGCATGCATCTTTGTAATGTTCTGGTCAAGGATTTAGCCTCCATATGTAGGAGTGCAGAGAGAGTGCCCTGTTCTCCTACACAACAAAGGCAAACGTACAGATTTCACTATTAAGTCTGGATAAGGCCCAATAATAGTAATGAATCAGATCCCTAGTTCTGGTTTTCCACGCACTAATACAATTGTTGATAAGTGGAATAGCCTCCCATCTGAGGTGGTTGAGGCCAATACAGTAGAATAATTTAAACATGCTTGGGATAAATATAAGGGTATCCTAAATTGTAAACCAAATTGAGGGTAAATAGGGTCTAGGGTCAGCATAGTTTTGAATAAACAAATGGGCAGACTAGATGGGCCATGTGGCTCTTATCTGCTGTCACTTTCTATGTTTCTATGTATGTTTTTATGTCTCAGCTCCATTTTAAGAATCAAAAATGTAACAGGTTTGTAACTTTGTTTCATACATTACTGGAAAAAGTTTTGTCTGAGAAAGGATGCAATTGCCCTCTGAGCATGAAGCACAGCTAGTGGGGAGGAACGTAGTCTTCCGTATGGGTGAGTGATGTTACTATAGCAGAACCCTACCTTGATATTTCTGTGCCGTCCCCACAAAAAAAAGGACAGCTTGGAAATTTGGGCATTAAGGGCTGAGACGCCTTTAAAGTATACTTTATATAACTTATACGCTCTACCTCTGCGCCATAGGTGGCTATGAACCGTAGTCATGTGACGACTTAATGCTAATTAGTAGGAGGAACCTATTCCCGGATTATTGGTCTTGGGAAAACGTTTGACCTGCTAGGCAGTTGGTGGCTGGCTCAGCCAGGATTTGAGCCCGTGACCTGCTGCAACCAAGAGGGGTGATCCACCTTTGTGCCATAGGTGGCCTCCCGTGAATGAAGGGTATCTGTATGTCCCATGAACCATAGTCGTGTAGCGACTTAATGCAAATTAGTAGGAGGAACTTATTCCTAGCTTATTGGGAAAAGGTTTGACCAGCTGGGTGGCTGACTCAGCCAAGATTTGAGCTAGCAACCTGCTGCAACAAGGTAGAGTGCTCTACCTCTGTGCCATAGGTGGCTCTCCATGGTTGAAGAGTATCTGTAGGTCCCATGAACTGTAGTCACGTGGCGACTCAATGCAAAGCAGTAGGAAGAACCTATTCCCGGTTTGTAGGTCTTGGGAAATGGTTTGACCAGCCCTGTGGCTGGCTCAGCTGGGATTTGAACCACCAGCCTGCTGCAACTAGGGCATGTGCTCTACCTCTGTGCCATTGTTGGCTCCCATGGAAAAAAAAAGTATCTGTAGGTTCCATGATTTGTAGTCACGTGGCGACTCAATTCAAAGTAGGAGGAGGAACCAATTTCCGGATTGTTGGTCTTGGGAAAAGGTTTGACCAGCTGGGCGGTTGTCTCAGCCAAAATTCAATCTGGCAACTTGCTGCATCAAAGGTAGGTTCTCTACCTTTGTGCCATAGGTGGCTTCACAAGGAATGTGTATTTGTGGGTCCCATGAACTGTATTCGCGTGGCGACTCAATGCAAAGTAGAAGCAGGAACCTATTCCTGGCTTGTTGGTCTTGGGAAAAGGTTAGAGCCAGCCAGGTGCCTGGTTGACTCAGCAAGAATTTGAACTGGTGATCTGCTGCACCATACGTGGCTCCCCATGGAGGAAAGGTACCTGTAGGTGCCATAAACCGTAGTCGCATGTCGACTCATTGTAAAGTAGTAGAAGGGACCTATTCCCAGCTTGTTGGTCTTGGGTAAAAGTTTGACCAGCCATGCGACTGGTTGGTTGGTTGGCTCAGCTCCCACTTAGCATACACACTTTATGCTTCTCTCCTCTTCCCACCATGTTGTTGGAAAGACTTCCAACATGGAAGTATGGATCGCAAAGAATGAGTTTCATGACTTTTGATCCGTCATTATTATAATGACTATTAATAAATATGTCCCATTACTACATTTCTAAAACTATATTTGGTTATAGTCTGTATGTTCCTTCCTTGGAAAATTGCCTGCAGACAAAAACTAATATGAAAAACATATCCCCAGAAATGTGTCATTTAAGAACTTAAGAAAAAAAACATTTCTACAACAAGGTAGAAAAGCTGCTTCATCTGATGGCACCCTCGGGCTGGTGACAAGAAATTAGCCTAGAGCTACATGGACTTCTGGTGGGAAGGAAAAATGTAGAATGTAAGTAAGAATAAGTATATACTCCCAACTTATTGTAAAAGACGAAAGGCAAACAGGTAGATTCAAAATCCACCTGCATTGTGTTGAAGTGGGAACATATTCATTGAGATCTTAACTTACCAAAACAAAGTATAGGTTTAATAACTATTGTAATTTATTTACAATGTTGGTGACCTTAGATAAATAATTTTATATTTACATGCATTTATATGCATTTTAACTGACAAAAAAAGTAACAAACAAAAATAAAAAAACATCAAAACAATTTACATCTTTACAAATACCTTGATCTTTATTTCAGAGGAGACCTGGTTACTTAGTACTAGATCCATTTACATTTGCACTGTATACAGAACTTCAAACATGGCTGATTTTCTACACAGATATTGCTGACAGCTGTGTCGCGGCTGTATCAGTGCCAGAAGTTATACTGTTAGAAGGGGAAGATTAGGCTGTGGGACAGGTAGAGGTTAGGGCAGGGGTAACTTACCTGTCGCCATAGAAAGTCTTTGAAAATCCCCCGGGAGCTCACAATATTTTCTAGTTTGACACTTCTAGCACCAGTGTTACCATCACCACTTTATTGTAAGGATGTGGTTTGATCTAAAAGTTTGATTACAGTTTTAAAAGTGCTGATTCTATGGTGTTATTTCCATTTCGATATTCTTACATTGATCTATTTGTAGAAATAGTATTATTTTAAAGTGTCATCTCTTTCTTTGAAGCTGCAGTGTAGAGACTGTTGGCTGGAACCAGACTTAAGTAAGTGCTAGAAATTTGTTACTCCTGGGCTAAACCATGTTGATTGCAGGGGGAGTCAAGTTAATTGTATTCTTTGCATGCAGGAATATATCTTTGAATTGCTTACTGCACACAAATACTGACCAGCTTCCACACTCTTCTGTTATTTAGACTTGGGATAGGAAACATCACCTCTCAACTCTAATACTGTTTGCAACAGATGAAATATGACTCCCCTGCAATCAACATGGCTTAGCCCAGGAGTAACTAATTTCAAGCACTTACTTAAGTCTGGTCAGCCCTGTGTTTATACTTTTGCTTAGTTAGGGTGCTTATTCTAACAGTCTAACATAATGAATACTGACATTTTATTTTTCTTGCGTCATCCTTGTGCACAATAGGCAGTTGTATAAGTACTGATTCTATGGTGTTATTTCAATTTCAATATTCTTACATTGAGCTATTTGTTTGCAGAAATAGACAGTTATTAACTTTAACTGAAATTTAGTTGGGAAATGTCTCTGCTTGTTTTCCTCTCTAAAATTACTATGTAGCGTTTATCTTTATATGGTGATGATGTTAATACCATGACCTTCCCCCCTATAGTATATCCTTCAAAGATAGATGTTTTTGCTGTGCCTTGTAAGCCATGTGCTCAGTTGTGCAGTTTATCTGTAAATTCTGTTAGAGTAATTCATACCTTATCCACATGGATGGCCCAACGCTTCCTTAAGCTGAACATGGACAAAGTGGAAATCATTGCCTTTCCTCCCTCTAGGATCTCCTCCCCTCCTCCCTTCACCATAAGCATTGGTGACACCTCTGCCTTCCATCCCAGTGTTCTCCCCTCCTTCAGCACGTCCAGGCTATCAGGCCGCAGCCAAATCCATCCCCACCGTCAGGGGCTATGGTGAAGACTCCCTGATAGTAGAGTCTTCGGGCTCCGGTAACTCACTCGGTCACTACCTCTTAATTCTCTGTGGCCGCCCTTGTTCTCTCCAAGGTAAACCCGGGGCACCACTCCAGTCTACCATCTTCCCCACGACCGCTCCGGTACTCTACCAGGTAAAACCGGAGTGTCGTAACATTATAACCAGCCAAATCATGCAAAACCCGGGGGAACCCTCCATGGCCGAAGCCATCAATGCTCTCATCTCCCAGGTATCCAACCTAGGACAGATGGTCCAGAACTTGACCACAAAGGTGAATGATCAAGGAGAAATTATCTCGGCCCTACAGGCCTCAGCTGTAGCCCCTCATGTTCCAGCCCCAGTCGCCGCCATTGCTACTTTGGACATTAAAGTCAACCTTCCTGATAAATTAGCAGGAGATCGCAGCCAGTTCCATATTTTCAAAGAAAAATGTCGTTTGTACTTCCGGCTTCGTCCCAACGCTTCCGGAACTGAGTCTCAGCGAGTTGGTGTTATTATCACCCTCCTCCAAGGTGAGGAGCTTGGGCGTTCAGTTTACGTCCGGGGGATCCAGCTCTGCAGACAGTTGATGCTTTCTTTGAAGCCCTAGGATTGCTATACGAGGATCCGGACCGCACAGCTACTGCAGAGTCCAAGCTCCGTTCCCTGAGACAGGGCAGGAAGTCAGCTGAGGAGTATTGCTCTGAATTTCGTCGTTGGGCTTATGATTGCGGCTGGAATGATCCTGCCCTCCGCAGTCGATTCCGTATTTGACTTTCTGACCAGGTTAAGGACGCCATTTTCCAATTTCCGGCGAGAGTCTGGCGATCAAAGTCGACCGGCGTCTGAAAGAACGCTGCCTAGAACGGGACTCTGCCGCCAGCTTTTCAATGGTTCATCCGCCGCCAGAATTTCAATCCTCAGAGAAACACATGCAGATTGGGTCTTACCAGCTCTCTAAGGAAGAGAAGGCCCGTAGACGGAACCTAGGATTGTGCCTTTACTGTGGAGGGAAAGCCCATCGGGCAGACTCATGCCCAAAGAAGCAACTACAGCCATCGGGAAAAGAGTAACCCAGCCAGTTTGCGAGGAGCTCCGGTTGGGTGTACATCTAGTCTCCTCAAGAAACTCACTACTGGTCCCTGCCCGACTGGTCCTTAGGGATCACGAAGAACAACTCTCCGCCTTTGTGGACAGCGGTGCAGCTGGGAATTTCTTGGACATAGAATTGGTCCAGGCACTAAAGATTCAGGTCCAGAAGTTGGATGCTCCTGTCTTTACAGTGGGCCTCAACGATCAAGCTTATCTGAAGAACCCATCCTTCTTAAGACTGAACCTATTCAAATGTACATTGGTTGGTGCCATTCTGAGGAAAAATGAATTTCTGGTGACTAATTGTGCCTCAGTCTGGCTGGTCTTAGGGCATCCTTGGCTCTGTCTTCACTATCCGTCTATTGATTGGTCATTTGGGGAGATTGTTCGGTGGAGTGAATACTGCGAAGAGACGTGCATTTCCCGTCTAGTCTGCATAGGCCAAATCGCAGTGGAGAAGATTCCCTTGCAGTATAGGGAGTTTGCTGATGTTTTCTCCAAGCAAGCGGCCGAAGTTCTACCTCCTCACAAGCACTATGATTGTGCCATCGAACTTACTCCAGGAGCCAAACTACCCAAGGGTAGACTTTTCTATCCTAAACTGAATCAGCAGCCATGGATAAATACATCAAGGAAAATTTGGAGTGGGGGTTCATACGTCCTTCAAAGTCTCCAGTAAGTGCTGATTTCTTCTTCGTCGGTAAGAAAGACGGATCCCTCAGGCCATGTATTGACTACAGAGCCCTTAACCGCATTATGATAAAGAACACCTACCCTCTTCCACTAATCACAGATTTGTTCAACCAAGTCAAGGGAGCAGTCATTTACTCCAAAATCGATCTCCGTGGAGCTTATAATCTGGTACAGATCAGGGAGGGAGATGAATGGAAGACCGCATTCAATACTCACTCAGGCCACTACGAGTACCTGGTAATGCCCTTTGGGTTATGCAATGCCCCATTCTTACATTGAGCTATTTGTTTGCAGAAATAGACAGTTATTAACTTTAACTGAAATTTAGTTGGGAAATGTCTCTGCTTGTTTTCCTCTCTAAAATTACTATGTAGCGTTTATCTTTATATGGTGATGATGTTAATACCATGACCTTCCCCCCTATAGTATATCCTTCAAAGATAGATGTTTTTGCTGTGCCTTGTAAGCCATGTGCTCAGTTGTGCAGTTTATCTGTAAATTCTGTTAGAGTAATTCATACCTTATCCACATGGATGGCCCAACGCTTCCTTAAGCTGAACATGGACAAAGTGGAAATCATTGCCTTTCCTCCCTCTAGGATCTCCTCCCCTCCTCCCTTCACCATAAGCATTGGTGACACCTCTGCCTTCCATCCCAGTGTTCTCCCCTCCTTCAGCACTCACCCTTCCCTTTGCACTCCTTTTGTCCCCCTCTGCTGCTTTTTACCCTCTCACCTCCTGGTGGCCACCTCTCACTCGTCCTCTTTAGTTCTCACCGCGCCTCTATCCCCCTCTTCTTGATTTATTCTAGTCTGCTACTTCATCTTTTACTTTGTTACCTGTGCTCACTTTGCTGTAATTTACTTTTCTGCTATATATTTTATTTAAATTGAATTTATATTGTACTATGCTGTCAATTCCTGCCCTATATGTCTGTACTGTATTTTGTTGTATTTTGTATGGTGTTGTGGACGACTTGTGGCACCTAATAAGTAAATGATAATAATAATACCTGCGATTTAGTGGGGCTTCTCATACTTTTGGGTTTCTTTACATTTAACTAAGGAATCACTTGCATTATTTCAGATTATTGATTAATTGTCCTATTCTCTGCTGCCATTTGATCTTGTCCATAAGGTTCCTAGCTATAGCTATAAGAAAGCAAAATTTCTCCCTGGGTAATGGATACATTCTTAGATAGAAATATGCCAAGCAAGAGTGCAATCCATGGGGCCTAAAACCGGCAGACACATGCAAGCAGGGGCTAGGTCCTCATGACCATTCGCTAGATCCCCCAACCTGCCCCCCATTTTTAGGTACCTTATGGCACTTACGAGTGCCATAGGGCTACCTTAAGTGTTCGTGCAATGTCCGTACGGACATTGCACCTCTCCGCCTCCCTCTCGCCCTCCCCAGCTAATATAAATGCCCCCCCTCCCACTTCTGCCTAAAAACGCCCCGAGGCGGTATAACGCCGCCTCTAGGGACGTAAATCCCTGCATGCGGTCTTTAAAGACCGCACCTATGCTATCTACATGCCGATCAGCTACGTAGATAGCGTAAATGACCTACTACACATGCGCACTAGGTCATTTCGGACAGATACGCGCTTAAGAAGCCGCAGCTTCTTAAGTGTGAATCAGGTATATGAAGACTACTGTATGTTTGATGCCTCCATGGCTATAATTGAGTTGAATATAACTTCTTTAGGACTCAGAGGACTGGGTAATTGCGATGTTGGCTACTCTGGAGTCCCAAACCAGAACTATTCATACCCTAACATAAAAAATAGATAACTTGTAAAATAGGCATAGGAGGAACAACCTCCGTTTTGTTGGTATTCTAGACGGTGTTAAATATATATGACTAATATATGACAAAACACATCTCAACAGGGTTGGGCCTTTTAGCAGAAATGAACCCTCTACAGATTTAAAGAACCTTTTCCCTGGAACTGAGAAACAAGGTGAAGGCAATAGACTATGCCTTGTGACAGCATAATTCCTGGATTTTAGAGTCAAGGAAGCTTATCTGTCTGCTTTACTCTAATTTACTTGTTAATTGGGATAAAATATTGATTCGCAAGACTTTTCAGTCATGGTCTCCTGCAATCATAAAGAGTTTTATGAAATCTGTTGGACTCTTTTCTGTTCTCTATTTATACAACTTTCCTTGGACAGCTAATAGTCATTTGTATTTCAGTATCGTCTCTATACATATGATATATAAATCTACCTTTCCACTCCTGATCTCTTACCTGTGTTGGCTGTGCTAACCTACAAAGCCATCAACAAGCCTGCACCCGCATACATATCCTTATTCATCTCAAGATACTTCCCAGCTTTCTCTCTCAGATCTTCACAGGACATACAGCTCTCCTCGACACTAAACAAATGCTCGGATTCCCAGTTACAGGGCTTCTCCTGGGCTGCCCCTACTCTCTGAAATAACCTTTCTTGCCCACTTAGACAATCCTCTACTATCTGAACTTTCAAGCACTCCCTTAAAACTCACCTCTTCAAACAAGCGTACCAAATTCCTCAGCCTTCTTAACATTTGTCTACACTATTTACAATTACTTTATTATATGTCTTTCCTTTCATGATTAACACAAACTTGTTCACTTTCACTCTATACTAAATTTCCCTTCAGTTCTGCTACTAACACTGCTGTGTGACTTGATCATACTGAGCACTGAGCACTTTTACCATGCAAGCTGGCTGGACCGTTGTGTGATTTATAGCTCTTGCCCTTATAAATCAATCCCGAATATCCTATAGTGCAGCTTGTGGCAGGGCCCTCATACCCTCCCAGCATGTCAGTTACCAACCTGTCATGTTATAATTGTAAAATTGTAAACTCAACAATTCACCTTGTCCTCTAGAAGTTTCTACCAATATTGGGCCGGATCCAGACCTACATCCGAAAGTGAACTTACACAAGCCATTTGCCAAAGTTCTGCTAATGTACGTAACAAAGTTAAGTGCTTCAGTACTTACGGGTAAGGGGCAGACCCTTCAATTACGATGGGTCTGTCTCGGCCATGTAGGTGGGAATAGCCATTTAAATGAAGGGTACTGGGAGGGGGGAAGCCCCGTTATGACTAGGTCTGCGGTCTTTAAAGACCGCATGTACGCAACCTGTATAACAAAACGCTACGTAGATAGAGTAAAACAGTTACTACGCATGCATAGTAGCTATAATCGGAAAAATAGGCACATAAGTGAAAAATATTCAGAGTTGTGAATCCAGTCCTTAAGTGTGGAACAGGCCCAATGTCACCAACCTCCTCTACATTAAATCCAAGGATATTTTGACCCAATTTCATTCCTTTTATACAAAGTTATATTCTGCCCAGCCTATTGATTAGACGCTAGTCTACCCAAGCTGACCGCTTACCTGAGAGCACTGTTTGATAAAGATGCAAATGCAGAAGATATCTCCAAAACTATAAAAAAAAATCTTCATCTCAACAAGGTTCCTGGCCAAGATGGCTTCACAGCCAATCATTATAAATTAAGGAAACACAATTTTACAGTGCCCTTAGTAGAACTGTAAAAAGTTATATTTCATCAGGGTATCTGTGATAATTTAAAAAGAAAACCCACACCGGTGCTAGGGATTAGATAAACCAACCTAATATTATAATTATTAACGCAGCTGGTTCCAGGGTTTGTGGGACTCCAATGTAAAAGATACAGTAATTTTAGCAATAACCAGCGATGTTACATTAAATATAATAGTCTACAAATAACATACAATCTAAAAAAAATTTAAATGAATAAATTTAGCTTTCCAAATCCAATAAAAATAGATTTATTAAACACATTAATCTGGTACCAGATATATAAAAACAACAGATATACTGCAATAAGCAATCCAGGTTAGGCTACACCAATTAAAGTTGGTAATTAACATGCAAAGGATTCTAGTGACTTCAAAATTGTGAGTGATCAACAGAAAATAAGATTTTAATGAAAAGGTTTGTCTGACATATAGCCTTCCATATTAATTAATGCATGTCGTGCCGCTCTGACTTTAAATTGTACTATATAAGAAATACATTTGCATTATTTAAGAAATTTATGTGTACCATTGAATTTGATATACATATCATGTGCTGATTTAATATCTAGTGACGTTAAATCTTTTTTGTTTATCATCAAAGGTTTTGAAGAACCTATGAAAGTGGGAGAAATACTTCTTATGTACACAATGGATATATAAATGATAATTGTACAAGATGTCATTCCCCCCAGGCAGTCTTGTACTGCTGCTTTTGGAGATGCCCAATCATATTGGGATTTTGGCTTAAAATATGTAAATATGTGGAACAAAACCTGGTGAATTATGTTCCTTTCCCCCCTGAGTGAGTTATACTGGGTATGCTTCCAGAAGATATGGAGTTGGGGTTAAAAGCTACAGCCAGCTACCCCCCAATAACACCTTTTAAAGAAAAACTATTTTACATATTCTGTATGGACTGGATAGAAACATTCCTGGATAAAGAAAAACTCACTGTGATTCTTTGATACTTGGGAAGCGTAAATTGACATACTCTCCTCTTAGGTAAAACAACAGTTTTCACTTTACCAGTTAATATATGCCTAGGGAAGCAGCCAATAACAGACCGATCCTATAATAGTATGTTAAAGCCAAATTGGAAGAAGTGTCCAGTAGAATGAGAAGGTCAAGATTTGGACATTGCAGCAGAGTCACAGATTCCTATAGTAACATTTCCCCTTTTTTATGTCAACCTGCTTTTTATGGAGATTTTAACATGATGGCTGTTTTTGAAGTCTTTTGCTATAAACTTTGTGTATGTTTAGTTCATTGGACCATTTGCAATTTCACGGGTCCTCTCTTATTTGGGTACTGTCATAAAGCTCAGTATTTACTTCTACACTCTTCTGCTCCACATTGCTGTCAGCCAATGCTTCTGTTCTGTGTAGCAATTGCCCTTCAAACACAACAGCTAATTTCAATGAACCCTCCCAGCGCTCAGTTGTGGCTGACACAAAGATCAGCTTCATTCAGCCTCTGTTTAAATCTCAATCTCTCACAGCCAGAGTATAGGCTCACTTTAGGTACCTGAGTTCCTTTGTGTACTTCTTCAGTCTTCCGGCTTCTAGCATTCTTCTTGTGCTTCTCCCTGGTG
>WWET01001305.1:50975-64845 GCA_011038615.1 Limnodynastes dumerilii | reverse complement strand
CAGGTCACCACTTGTCCTATGGTAACTTCCTGTCGCTCAATTCTGTCGGCCATATTAGGCACTGTTCCCTGGGGGTTTGCCCCGGTAGGATCCATCGGGCCAGAACAAACTGTCACGTTCAAGGGATTAGTGGGATCTGTTCCGGGCTTCAGGGAATAAGACAGTTGAGATGGTGTAAATTGAAAGTTAGCCGGTTTAATGAAGGACAGCTGCATACAGAAATGAACAGTAAATAATAACAGTAAACAGTCTTGAAATCAAAGTGTGCAGAGGGGCAAAGGGCAATGGAGGTGCACGTGGTTTGAAAAAGTCCTTGAGTAGGTGGGACACACGGGCAGGTGTGGCAAGGTTGCTGAGTGGGACTTGGAAAGGTGATTGAAGCTAAAGCGGCTGGACTGGAGTGGAGTAGCAGGTTGGATCCGGATAGCTTTAACTGGAGAGCAGGAGTTGAGTAGCAAGTTGGATCCAGATAGCTGTAACTGAAGAGCTGGAGTGGAGTAGCAGGCAAACTGTATGAAAGGTGATTGAAGCTAAAGCTGGAAGGCTGGAGTGGAGTAGCAGGTTGGATCCGGATAGCTGTAACTGGAGAGCAGGAGTTGAGTAGCAAGTTGGATCCAGATAGCTGTAACTGAAGAGCTGGAGTGGAGTAGCAGGTTGGTAAAACTGTATAGCAATAGTGAGTTGAAACAGATACAAGGCAGACTTGACTTGAATGCAATATGCAAAACTGTATATCAACAGTGACTTGAACCAGATACAAGGCAGACTTGACTTGAATGCAATAGGCAGAACTGTATAGCAACAGTGACTTAAACCAGATACAAGGCAGACTTGACTTGAATGCAATATGCAAAACTAGGCAGACACAGTGACTTGAACCAGATACAAGGCAGACTTGACTTGAATGCAATAGGCAGACAGTTCAGTGTTACCAGATTGCAGGAGCAGAGATCCAGGCACTGCTGGGACCAGTGGTGCCACGATGCAAGGCAGGTCATGGTTACCAGATTGCAGGAGGAGAGATCCAGGCACTGCTGGGACCAGTGGTGCAACGATGTGAGGCAGACAGGTCAGGGTTACCAGATTGCAGGAGCACCAGGATCAGCAGACAGAATCAGAAGGCAATATAAGGACAGCCAGGCACCTAGAATGAACGAGTGGTTCCTAGAAGACCAAGTTGATCTGGGCACAGCATGGACTGTGCACAGAGTTTAAATAGTCCGCCCAGTGTACAGATTGGCTGGAGGAATCATGTGTGTGCAGAGGAGCACCTGAGTGGCTGCTGGGAACCACCTGACAGGAGGCAAGATGGCAAGCCCATGCACCAGAGAGGTAATGATGCAGATGCCTAATCCCAGACACAAGCACACATACTTTAATAGAGACTTACACAGGAACCTCTGGGGGGCTGGAGAGTGACACATAGTGGGGAAACTGCTGCCAGACGGCTAGTGGTCAGGTAAGTGTGGCACTTGCTGCCGTAGACCGTGACAATAGAAGAAGTAGTGATGCAGGACGCATGGAGTGGCAGTTTTATGACCAGTGCAAAGCTGTATTTGGTCACTCGGCACTGGCATATCCAATTTCTCTGTCCTCCTCAAGCTGCGCTTCATGACTGACCCCAGAAAGCTTGCAAGCAAGTATGGCATTGAGGTCAATAACACCGCATGAGAATGATGTCATGGATTCCTCCTCTGTGACCAAGGACAGTAGGAACAGCTCTCCTGAACATGTGGAGACACAATCCTCGCCAGCATCAGAACCATTGCTATCGGCTGTGGCAACGCAGGTGGCTAAACCTTTGCCGGAAGTTCTGAAGTTCTGCCACAACTACAGATTACGTGGCAATAGTAAGTTCATTTTTCTTATTGTAGTCCAAGGCTAAAATAATTGCACAACTTTTTCCTAAAACAAAGTCTATATATTTAATCCAGTCCAGTCTAATCCAAATAATCCAAGTAAAAAAATCCAGTCCAATATTAAAAATGTAATAGTATAAAAAAAGAAATAATAAAGTGTATAAAAACATGTGTTGCAGCGTGAAGCTAGTGTGCAGTAGGGAGGAGGCCTCAAGCACATAGGTTTACAACACAGCTTTTTAATTTTGCCCTATTACCTCAAACTATTTTGTACCTTGGTGACCCTATTGTGCTATTGTTTGTTTTTCCCTTTTTGTAGTCTACAATGTGCCGAAAAAGAAGAAGCTTATTCCATAAGACTGCTGATCCACACGGAATTGGAAAACCCTGCCCTAATTATAAAATTATAGCCTCAAGCCCCCCCCCCTCCCGCTGCCCTTATAGAGTTTAGGCAAGTGAGGGGAAGCGCTGCCCTGTCAGATGGATCTCCAGGCATAAGGAACTAAATTCCATATGCCTGGAGATCCGTTGCAGAACATCTGGCATGTGCATTGCCCAGATGCAAGCAGCTTGTGGAATACTGGTCTGGATCCGATCCTAAGCCATAATCCTATTTGTCTTCCTGCTTTCATAGTAAATTTCCAAACTGCCACTTCTAAATTTCCACCTGGCTACTGAGAGAATTAATATTCTGTTTTGGTACAAGGAATAAGTATGATGTGTTTGTGTAGAGTTCAGATAATTGTTTATGCATATAATTTGTTTGTTATCACTTTATATTATAATGCTTTCACTGTTATTACTTTTTGTTCTGTAATGTTAATCCTTTATTTTGAATGCCTTGTCATTTCCCACTGTGCTGCAAGGCAACAGGTAGTATTACCAATTAAGTAATTATGTTGTCTGCAGTTCATCAACATTTTAGTGACATGATAATCCAGTCAATTTTATTAAATGAAAACAGGAAGAATTAGGATCAAATATCACCCGTCCATGTTTAGTCGCAAAATATTACTTCTGCAGACAGCATATTGTTGATATATAATAATTGTAAATCATTGTGCAGCACTAGCTCTACAGTGGAGGGATAGAACAAACAAAAGTTCCCTGCAGCAATATGTATATGATGTTAATATACGTTCAGTAACACTTCATTAATATATTATTAAGTCTTTCAGCTTCATTTACATGAAACTTTTAATTTCCCTTCTTTATATCTCATTTTACAGTCATTTCTTTATTTGTAATAAAACATTTCTGTTATACTTTACCCTATGATAAGGCAAGTATTTTATGCTGTGAATATGTTGATCATAGAATTACCAATCCATCAAGTTGACATTTTATAGTGTGCATGATAGCATAGATCACTGTAACACAGGTTACCATTCCCTGTAGAGTAAATGTTCTACTGCATTTATGTGAGTATAAGCTACATACAGCTCTTCTCAGCCGCAGGCAAATCCTACATAAAGGAAGAATTGTGATACAAAAAAAAGAGAAATGATAGGTTTAAAAATATGATAGAAATCATGAAATGAGGTTTGACTTCAACAGATAATAAAAAGTTAGGTATCTGTAACATAAATGAGTGTTCGGCTATAGTGGGGACAATGCTATAATTTTACTTGCTAGAAACTGTGTTTCACAAACCACCAGTGATGGACACTGACCTTTTTTCATCCTTTCGGTTACATAACAACCACTCCCTAGAGGCAACATACTGTATTTCTTTGTATCCTGCACTCAGTAGACTACTCAATCTCAATTTCATATAGAATAACCAATGACCCATTCATGAACAAATATTCTGTTTGAAATGCATTATTGCTTCTTTAACTGTCTGCAGCACATACTCCTTGTTTCATAGCCAGAAACACTACAAACCTAGTGACCTGCACGTGTGCTGCTTCTGATTTTTCCTACAAGGTAGACAGAAAGTCAAAACAGAATTTTAAGTCCTGTGGGCAACAAAGTACAGGCAAGTATATTTTTAGTCATTGTCTCGAAACATTTCTTCGCAGCTTCTTATCCATGTAAATATATAAGTGTTTGCAATGGAGGTCTACAATTATCACCATTTATTAGATAACTTATTAATACACCATTATAATAAGAAAATGGAATAATGTTTAAGGACATCACAAATTTAAAGAACTGATTTCTCAATGAAACTAAAAATAGGGGGATTACTTTAGGCTGGAGGTTTGTGGGGTTTTAAGGAAACTGTCCTGCTGACATTAAAATACAGTCTCTAACATTTCCTAGTATAGTATTTATAAGAGACGCATATTCAACATGTATCACAGCACTGTAACCTGTCTTGTTATTGCTATCTCAAGATGAGATGAATAAAAATTGTCATAGAGTTATTTTTGTTTTGTTTAACTTATAGCTGTCTTAAAATGTGTTTTAAAAAGTAAAAATGTTATTGATATGAAAACTTAACTGGATGTCCAACACTGCATCTTTTATTTCAAGCTGGATCACATTCTTTAAAAATATAGCTACATTAATAAATATTCAGAAGTTTAATCATCTCTTGTTGTGTACATCATACAAGTTTTACTATCCGTTCTTTTGTTTACTGACTGTGTATCAAAAAGAAGTTCTCACCAGTGGTTCCCCACACATAAAATCCTCCTCTTTCTGATTTCTCCTGCACTGCTGTTCACCAGTGGTACTCTTTGCTTTCACCTACTACAAGCTTCTTCCCATCCATTCTTATAAGGATCCCTCCTTTCCACTGGGTGTGGTTTGCTGGTACGATGGTCTATTTTGCGAAAGACCCTTGTGCAGCAGTTGAATGGCGACTGACGGCAATTGGCGGTGCTGTAACTCCCAGAGTCATGAAGAGCGAACCGCACACAGGTATGCACTTCCATCCTAGCCCTACCCTTAACCCCCTAACCATAACCCTCCATTTTCCACAGCCTAACCCTAATCTTTCTTCTCTTGAGTTCTAACCCTAACCCTCCTTGTCCTGCAGTCAAACCCTGAGCTTCCCTTTAAGCCCTATCTCTTCCTTTTTGGGTTTAAATAGGTACCCATTCCCAATAACAGTTTTCTATGTTCAGTTGGCAGCTGTATCATTGTCAAAATAGGGCCAGTCTGACCAGCAAACTCATCCCCTTTCCATTTCATGCTTCACTAATTATAGCCACTTCTTCTGCCTTACCCCTTTACCATATTAACTTTTTTCACCGTCTGTCTTTCATTACCCCCTACATTTGTTAGTAGAGTGTTAGAATTCTTAATATGTTGTCACATATTTAGCTGATTTCTCTACTACCTCATACTATTATAGCTAGATCATGACCAGCCAAGGAAACACTTATGCATAATTATATTCAAATCAATGGAAATATCTGCAATCTATGTCCATTCTCTACAATGACTGTCTGGTGCAGCAATATTTGAGGAAGCTTTGAAATAAACAATGTTAGTGATGATTTCATACTTTACAATCACATTAAGTAAGCATATTATCATGCACAAGTACACAAAGGACAGTTTCTATATTGTGATAAAGATAGACAACATTGTCTATATTGTGTTAAATTAAAACTGTTCACCAATATAGTGTCTCTGATGATGATTAAAACAATGTTAAAAGGCAAGAAACAGAACATTAATAATTTTTTCATCTACATTACATTTCAAAAGTGCCAAAAAGATGACCATCTTAAAGTAGTAAACATTGTTCTTATTAATTTTACATAGATATATATTCTCTTTGTCCTCTCTGACGTATTTTGGGAATCAAGTCACAGTTTGCTTTCTTACAGAAACACTGCATAATAAGATTCCAATAATTTCTATTCATTCCAAGATAACGACTTTAAGAAAAGGAAAAGAAATATTCCGTAAATCATTGCTAAGATCATAAAATGTAAGTCTCAGAGAGACTGATTAACACTCCAACTCTACACATGTTTTTTCGGTAATAATTAGAATATATGCTAGCATGGAGCCAGAAATGCTTTGGCCTTGCTGGCATCTCTCAGGGCACATGCCAATTATTGTAGCCTGTCTTCTTCATGTCCCATCTTCAGTGCTTCTGGCCATTGAAAACATATTGGATTAAAAGTCTCTTAATTCCACACAATCTTGTCACTTATGACATCTCTGTGTGGAGCTAGACTTAACTGTCTATTGTAATGTTAAGACAGAGCTTAATAAGATAATCCTTATAGAAATAAAAGCTGCAAAAGGGCAAAATGAAACAAACAAATCTATGTATGACAAAGACTTTACCACTTCTCTTGGCAAAGCAAATCCCTTGTTCAGTTTCCTACAGACTTGTAACATTGGAAAAAACACAAGTTAAATAAACAGATATTTTTTAGATCAGCTGTTTGCTATGGATCTCTGTCTGTTGTGTAATTATAATTCTCAGCATGATCCAGTTTTGCTGGTGTACTGGACTTCTTGTTCCAAGGGAAAATGTAGAAGACATCTAAATAGCTATAGATGAATGGTATTAACATTATATATGCAACTACATGTGATACATAAGACTTTCTGAGCCTGATATACAGATGAGACACCAATGGCAAACACAGGATTTTGAAAGTGGGGTTTCCAATGTGTGTGATACTTGGGGGATATATTAGGGGTCTTGACATGGCACACTGCATAAAGTATATGTTTCTAGTTATGGCACATACTATAATATAGGTGGTTTATATTAGGTTTTGAGAATGGCAGAATATATACAATATATAGGATGCCATTCCCAGAACCCTAATATATTCCATTATATTATAGTATGTGCCAATCCCAGACCCATAATATATCCAATTATATTATAGTATGTATCAATCAATCAGAGACCACTAATATATAACATTTATATATTTTGTGTGGCACAGTGTTCCTCCTCTGGTGGGATTCCTCCTGTGTGGCAGGCAAAGGGTCCCTCTTCTATGTTGGTCCGCCTGTCTACCGGCAAAGCCACACCCTTTTACTGGCACCCATGAAGCCATGCACCTTTTATGGTTTTATTTAGGGGATTTTTTTTTCCTCTATTTTTCACTGTGTTCACTTATTCTTTATTGAGAGCTCACACACCCAGGAGACACCCCTTAAGGCCTCCAAAATATCTTCCATCATCTATCATATCTCCAAGGGGTCAATGCAAACTACTTCACCTAAAATGTATTGATTTTCAACTGGATGGGGCGCAAAGTGTCCTGCATTTGCCCATATTGTAATTATCCCTAACATTAGAATGCCATGTAATGCCACTTTGGTCATCTAATGCTTGGCGCGTAGTTTGCAAGTAACTTAAATATTGCCCATTTGCTTATTGTCAAAAAGACAAACTATGCAGCATTGAAGGATGTACATTAAATTCTGACAGCCCAGAAATCTCTGTCATGTGATCACTATCTGTATTCTAAGCCACCATCTTTATCCATGCTATTTTGAATCATTGCAAATTATGGTTTACCAAAGGAAACCTTTCATCTATCATTGTAAAACTTAAACTTCTCTTGCCATTCTTGATGCATTTCCCCTTTATTCATGGGAGTTATGATATTGTTTATTGACTATTATTGACAGGCAAACATTGTTCCTTAAAAGGATGCAATTACAGATAGGAGAGCTCTTCTAGGTCACAGGAAGCACTGTTTATTTGGAGTTGTTTCAAAATGTATACACAATAACATTTTACTCACGCAACTCAATATAATTTCACACATGTTATAATACCATCTCAAACACAATAGTTACAAGAGCATCATACCATTGCCTATGAGCTTTAATTCATTTTTTATAAGTACGCTTTTGGGACCTAAGCATTCACGTTCATCAGGTCAAAGAGAATGAGTATGTACATATGTAATGAGTATATAGAAGTGTATGTACTTGTTATCCTGGTCTGCTGAGGGGAGATCAGCTCCCATGTGATTGGCAATGTACAAGTATGTTTTTTGTATTTAAAACAACTGTATTGCCAAACAAAAGATATATTGACATATCCCATCCAAATAATTGATAGCAGTAATATTTCTGACACATTATTTAGTTCAAACACAGTAATGAAAATATAGTGGGATTTCAATAAGATTATTCCCATGCCAAAACAAGTGCACAGTGCAGATATTTATTAAAATAAAGGGTTTTTTTTCTTTATTTTTTTCTATATTTTGTGAATATAACGAACTACCTGAAGCATAATTTTTTTTCAGAAACCTTAACTCTGCTGTCAGCTGTTGGTGTTAATACACCTCCTTTGTCCACTCTGTTTGGTTTTGTATATTTAACTGATAAGATTGTATTTTAACTTTGGTCTTTCTTATGCTAAAAAAGTGGTATCTATTCTCCGTCAGCAACGTTATTACCCATAGTGTACTATGATTATGGCCTGCGAGTTTTAGATGCAATTTAACTCGCCCCTTAGTAAATCTGGCCCTGAGGGTACAATTAGTTGGTCATGTAACCATAGTTATCAAGCAGGATAGTAACAGTGAAAAAACAAAAGATCTCACCTATCATGTGTCCTGTTATTGGGGTGTCTTAACTTTTTGACTTATTAGAAACTAACCTGTTTAACTGTAATAGCATCTGTCTGTGATGCCATTTACTACCTGTATCCATTTGTGTAAAATGTCCATCTTAGTCATCTATTGGAGAGTATTTTCATTGAGGCTCTTGTGCTGGCAGTAGCTGTACCTAAGCAGTACATTGGTTTTGATGGTTTGTTTCAGTTGCATGTCTGTTTGCATTTTGGATTGTATCCTATTTTATTTTATTTCCAATAAACGATAAGCTTTCAAAGGGTGGTACGGCACATGCTGATATGGGCTGGAGTCATGCAAGTCGCGTACAAGATTAAATCTAAAAACATATGCAAGCACAATTCTTCTAAGTGCTTCGATTTACACCTGAACAGCTCTGTTTATATAGGGAGAAGTAGTCACAGGGTAAGCAGGAAGTGATGTTTGACACACATGTTCAGCAGAACCAGGAAGTGTTAAATGGCAGGAAAATAGACATGATATTAGAACCAAAAAAAATAAGTGCAAAGACATGGTTCATGACATTGTGAAGTGACCTGGAAAAGAAAGATGGCTAGGTGTACCTAAGGATTGAGTTTGGGAAACACTACTGTAGTAAATAACTTGTTTTTTTCTACTTAACATAAACTCCTTAGGATTCCTAATATTTTCCTTGTCTAACTTTACAAGCTTGTAATTATCAATCTGAGAAACACTGCTTTAAAAAGATTATTTCATTTCATTATATGTAATTGATACAAAGGTTGATAAATATTCATAGCCCGGAAAGGAGAACTAGCATTAGGTTCTTTGATGTTCCTGTCTCTCTTTTTAGGAACCTTTTGTTTGCTTTACCTGGTCAGGTATCCTTGCACTGAGCTTATTTTCTCAAATTTTATACTATATGTGACACAGGAGTCATCCATTTTGTTTGCTTACCTAAGTTATAGGAATACATCTTTATCAATCTACTCAGACCCAGTTATATGAATAAGGGCTTAATTATTGTCAATAATGTGTGAATTTAAAGTCTTTATTCTCAGAATAACTATACCATCACTGTCAGTTGATGATGGGTGAATTGTGACAGATGGAAATATCTTAGAACGTTACTAATGACTTGTCTCTGACACTATGAAAACAAATGAAATAATGAGACTTTCTGTGCTTTTCCATGATTCTACATCACAAGTGACCAGCATGGTGTCAGTGCTCACCGTTACATCATCAAGTTTGGACAGAAGGTCCATTGTGTCACGCAAGTATGAGGGAAGGCCATATACATAAGACCGCAAATGAAAATCCAGGAATTTACTAGCCTGTTCCGTTAGACTACCTTGACCCGACACAATCGGCCTACCTGGTGGTGACAGACGATTTTTGTGAACTTTCGGTAATAGGTACAATGTTGCAGTCTTGGGGTACTTGCACTCCAGAAATTTTCTATCCTTTATGGATATAAGGCCATCCTTAGAGGCTTTGTCAATCATTGTGTTGTACATTTTGTGGTAATTTTCTGTAGGATTAAACATAAGTTTAGAATAACAATTAGTATCACCAAGTTGGCGTTTAGCCTCTTTAATATAATCCTCGGTTGCCCAGAGGACTATATTGCCCCCCTTGTCCGAGGGTTTGATTGTAACATCTTGCCAGCTACGTAACTCACTCAATGCTATGTGTTCCTCTTTAGACAGATGATGATGTCCAGTATGAATATAATTTTTAGAGGAGCAATACAATTGGTCCAGATCACGAGAAACAAGTTCTCTGTAGGCATATATAAAAGGAAATTTATTTACATCTGGAAAATATTTAGACTTCAATTTTAAACTTCTCATTCCAGCATCAGCCTCAGTGCCTGCTAATTCTTCCAAGATTTTAAGGACACACTACTGTTTGGGAAACACTACTGTAGTAAATAACTTGTTTTTTTCCACTTAACATAAACTCCTTAGGATTCCTAATATTTTCCTTGTCTAACTTTACAAGCTTGTAATTATCAATCTGAGAAACACTGCTTTAAAATATTAAGATTATTTCATTATATGTGATTGATACAAAGGTTGATAAATGTTCATAGCCCGGAAGGGAGAACTAGCATTAGGTTCTTTGATGTTCCTGTCTCTCTTTTCAGGAACCTTTTGTTTGCTTTACCTGGTCAGGTATCCTTGCACTCAACTTTTTTTCTCAAATTTTATACTATATGTGACACAGGAGTCATCCATTTTGTTTGCTGACCTAAGTTATAGGAATACATCTTTATAAATCTACTCAGACCCAGTTATATGAATAAGGGCTTAATTATTGTCAATAATGTGTGAATTTAAAGTCTTTATTCTCAGAATAACTATACCATCACTGTCAGTAGATGATGGGTGAATTGTGACAGATGGAAATATCTTAGAACGTTACTAATGACTTGTCTCTGACACTATGAAAACAAATGAAATAATGAGACTTTCTGTGCTTTTCCATATATTATATTTTACTATTCAATTTTATTTAATATAGTAAGATGATGTTAAATGGTACATCTGTACTTTTCATTATTCCAAGCCTGGTGGTCCAGTGAACCCAATTATTCAAACAAAAATTGCAAGACTTTCAAGATGAATTTATCCCAAAACCCTCATCTGTACTGCCTGTTCCCCATGGTATAATTGGTATCGTAACTATACTTCATTTACAAGTGTTTTTTGTGTGTTTGTTTCAAACTTAAATTCATGCTTTAAGGAGCTCTCGTTGCTCTTTTATCCTTGGTTTAATAGCTTATACATTTTATCATATTGTATCCAAACCTAACCCAGTTTTTTATATGTTATATTTATGCTCTATTATAGGTAGCCACGTGAATTGTGTAGCTATAACAAGTCCTACTTTTATTGCTTTTTCCCCTCCTGAATTGACTAATTTTATTACATGTATCACTTGAAAAAAATAACTGTTTAAATATATATAATACATTACAAATAATATACCAGAACTATATACAAATGCAAACCAAAACCATGATAGAAAGAATGCCCTTGTCATGAGATATTACAATTTAAATGGATATAGCCTTCAAGATAGACACATGACTGAGGTCTTTATTAAACATTTACAAACACAATATCTTTGCACGGAAAAGATCTGCAGTATCTATGCTGCACTATGTTTTTATTTTTAACTGGTAGCAGGAGAGATGAGAGAATGATAATGGTAAAATAGTGCCCATTGATCCATATGAGATTAAGTCCATTCATAACCATGGTCATCTTTGCCTACCATGGGCTGGTTCCAGACTTACGAATTTTGCATTTCATCTTGACCAAACAGAGCATACTGTACATGTGCAATCATATTAATCAGCTTAAATACATTCCATCCAATTCAGACTTAAGAGCAGTGCCATTTGTGACAGAGGGATTAGATTGGGTTTATAGGTGTGCGTTACCTCTTAGTTAGTTTACAGAAAGTGTTTCCTGTGTACAGATCCAGACCTCTCTGCTCTAGGCCACATCCAGATTTAAACTTGGTTGGCCATGACCGCCTGCCATGCATACCTGGTGTACGCCGGGGGGATCTATGCTGATCGCACAGTCAAGACTTGGTTAAAATCTTATGCACAATTCTGCATTACGCACCTGCCTCATTTTACGTGGGGCAGGTGCGAAATATTTAAGGTAGGGTTAAGAACATGGAAGACACGTGAATGCAAGGGAAGTATACTGCCATTGACAGAAGAGCACAGGAATTGTATTCATCACTGACGTCATAGTAGAATGCAAAAGATCCCCTGCTATTGCATTCACACTTGAGTGTCAGTTTCAGTTTTTCCTATATGAAGAGTATTTTGTGTATTATTTTATAATGTATAAATGTATTCATATTTTTGTTATTGTTTTTTAAGATGCAGAGAACAAAGAATTAACCACTTTATTTTCAAACTTTAAAAGAAACTTTTTATGTTGTATTGTGGGATTCACCTTGATAAAGCTACGTGCGAAACACGTGTCGGTGTTCCGGTTCTTCTCTCCTGTATCTCCGGCGATGACCCCCTGTCGTTATGTCTGCTCACGCTTGTGCTATATAGCTCGTGAACTTACCTGTTTGTTTAAGTTGGCTGGCCACAGGTAGGGATATGCAGCGGCCCTTAAGTGGGTGCAGCACCACCGTGAGGTGGTTTTATTATTTTCTTTTATTTCTTTTTTCAGTACAGGGATAGGTATGGCTATTAGCCATGATATTGTAATATGTCACCATTGAATATTTGATTACCGGAGATGCTGAGAGTTTTTCTCTTTTTTATGTAAATGTGTGTATTATGTGTCATGTTTTGTCTTTAGTCTGATTTTAAAAGACATACTGCCATGTTCTAATAAAGTTTTCTAAGATTATGAGAAATTTTGTTATGTGGAGTGCACTTTAACTTTTTGGTCTTGGAGGATTCACCTTTCTTGTGTGATCCTTCTTATGTATTGTGGGATTGCTCATTGAGCTAATTATTAACAGCAGCTATAGACTTTGTATATATGACACACTCCCATTTTATACATCTTTCTCGGATGAAATAGTTGACCAGCGAAGAAATGCTTCAGTTACTGTTCAGTGGATATATTGGAAATCTGCTTTTAATTTTCCTTTTTACCAAAAGATCTCAACAGAATTCTGTCTCCCACAAAGAATTTTGTCCTTATTTAATAACTTCCACGGGGGGACTGTTAACTTAAATTGTAAGAGGTGCCTGGAATGAGCTCCTGTGGGCTGGGACAGCATATCGCCTGGTTCCAGTCAGTGCTACTGGCTGAGGGCATTAGGTGTATCAAACCTGTGATTTCTAATGGCTTGGCACTACAAATTATACTACATTTAACCCTCAAACTCATCATCAACTAATCAACTGAACATGGCAATACAATACTCTATACCCCAGTTTGGCATGGCAGCATGACTCTGCTACTTACAGAAAGAAATGCAATCTCTCTCTTACCATTGGATCCTTCTTTGTACATGAGATTCCTACTTTGGAATCTGTTTTCTGTGTCATTAGTAAACAAAGTGCATATTCAACCCAATAATGCAAATACTGGTATATAATCTAAACATAGATTTCTGATATGGTCTATTTTTTTTTAGGTTTACACTTCAGACTAAATGGAGTTCCATTTCTAATACTATCAAGTTGGCCAATATTGATACTAACTGTTTGTGCTACTTAATTTCTATATGTACATAACCTAGTCGATGTTAAGTGTAAGCACATTGGGCCTGATCCAGAACAACGCTTTGGAGCGAATTTACACGTGGCAGAGACGTAAAATCGCTGTTTTGTACGCACTGCGCATGCGCACCATAGAAAATACGCACATTAACGTAGCGTAATTGTGAACGTATGGGCCATTCACGTATGTGTCACGTAAATACTTACGTGTGGGCGTGTGTAAATACTTACGTGTGGGCGTGCCAATTTTACGTTACTCCAAAATACGTCTGAAATACGTGAAGTAGGCGGGGGGGTGGTAT
>WWET01001305.1:31699-50938 GCA_011038615.1 Limnodynastes dumerilii | reverse complement strand
AAAAGTTAAGGTAGGGTTTGGAAAGCGTATCTTGACAAATTACGTACATGCAAGGGGTGTGCCAAGGGGAGTGTAACGAATTTACGTGCATGAAAATACGCTACGCGAATAAACGTACGGCAAACGTAGTTCTGGATCTACCCCATTATTGGCAGGTCATTACATATTGCACAAAAGGGAGTAATGATTGTTTTAATAAATAAAGATATATACAATAAATTGTAACTGTTTTCATATTTCTTATTATATATCTGCTCCTATGATTGGTCTAAATAGGAATTGGTCTCTCCTGGGAGCAGCAGAACTTAATAATTTTTTTTTTGTGATTAGTGCGCCTATTAGCTCTTTTTGCATGTTATGGTGTGAATACATACTCATACTATTCTCGTCCTTGTTGCGGATACTCTTTGCTACTTAAGTGTCGAAAATGCAGACAATGAACCAGATCCAAACTACATAACATTAGGCTATTTACACAAACCTCTTGCGTAAGTAAACCTAAACGTTACATCAGCGCATGCCCCGCATAGATGTGGTGTGGGTGGACTATTTACATTTTACAGTAGGGGCATGGTGTGGGGTGGTGTGGGATTGAGACTTCCGTGTGGATTAGAGGTGTGATCATCGGTGCAGTTAGTAGTTCAGTTGTGAGGAAAGTTTCCAAGTCTGTCCCTTTTATTGATTGCAGTATGCCTATGTGCCTTAAGTTGTTTCACTGACTTTTCCAAGTAATCCAGCTTTTCAGTGAGGTTGTCATGTTCTGTAGATCAATTGATGTTTAGATGGTCAGAATGATCACTTAACTCTCATTCCCCAGTATGATTGGTGTTGGATTTTAGATGTTTAGTAACAGTGGGCCAGATTCACATCTAAGAAGCAGTCGCTTCTTAGGTGCATATCTTTAGTAAAGGATCTACGTGCGCATGCGTAGTAGGTCCTTTACGCAATCTACATACCAGTTCGGTACGTAGATTAGCTCCGCGTGGTCTTTAAAGGCCTCAGGTAGGGTTTGTTTAAAAGTGGAAGGGCAGAGGTATTTAGATTAGCCAGGGTGGGCAGGTAGCGGAAAAAAGGGGGCAGGATGGGGTCAGGGCGGGTGAGTTCGGTGCGGGTCTGTCTGTCCTAACTCACACCGGATCTGTGAATCTGGTCCAGTGTTAGGTTAGGACTGAATTGTTTCTATCATTTAAGTAGGAGACATCATCAGTTAAGAGATTTCCTGCTCAGTTGCATTTACAAGGGATAACCAGAAATATGCCCCCACATAAGTCATGTGGGGGTACAAGCATAGTCCAACAATCTGTCATGGATTTGTGACCAGAGACTTGGAGATATTGTCTTTTGAGTGTTCACTGTATCATTACATTGATGACATCATGATAACAGGACTTACCAAGAAGGAGAGAAGGGGGTGACCAAGAACCTACAGAAACTGTTGAAGCACCACATGTAAAAGAGAGGACAGGCATTGAATGAAAACAAGATGCAAGGCCCTGCGCAAAGTGTCAAATTTCTGGGAATGATATGGACTGGACCTACACAAACTACACCAGAACCAGTACTGGAAGCCATAGCTATGTTTAAAAGTCCAATCACAGTAGAAGTAGCAGCCAGTGTATAAGGTTTTTGGAGATAGTCCGTTCCTTATATGTAACTAATATTACGGCTCATCTACAACATGACATAAAAAAAACTGAATTTATATAGACAACAAACCAGGAATATGCTTTCCAAGCTGCCAAGCAAACTATCAAGACACATAATGTCCAGGGCCCATAATGTATCCGCTACTAACTCACCTGTCCTGCTCCTCAACCCGTCCCCGTTTTTAGGAACCTTATCGCACCTAAGAGTGCCACATAAGAGCTTCTTAAGAAGGAAAATACACACAGAATGGCTTCCCCCACCCTCTCCATTTAATCTTCATCCCACCCACTTCTTCCTAAATCCTCCCCGAGGCTGCCTTGGCACGCTTCCTTTTACCTAACCTACTACGCATGGTCTTTAAAGACCGCACATTGTCAATCTACATACCGGTACGTAGACTGCGTAAATGACCTACTACATATGCGTAGTAGGTGATTTCTTAAAGGACAGCACTTAAAAAGCTGCAGCTTCTTAAGTGTTAATCCGGTTCCAAATGTCAAACTCACTACACAAGACCAAGCTAGACTTTGTTTCACTGATGGATCTGGGATCCATATGCCAAGAAGGACAAGTGTGGCAACTGAACTTTATCCTCTAGGATGAGGGGGACTGAGATATTGCTGATCAGCTGATCAGCCCAGTACATTGGCAGATCAAACCACCACATCGAAGGTATTGGGAACATTGGAAATAACCTATGGATATTCACAAGAGGTGGAATCTGATAATGGCACTGATTTCACTGGCAAGCAAATCAGAGACCAGGGCCAGAGACCGAGGAGTTTACTGGGTGTACTACATTCCCTATTACCTGCAGACAACAGGATTGATTAATTGTATAGATGGGCTCCTGAAGGACGAGATAAGGAAAAGAACACCCACACATCAGTTGCAGGGATGGGATAGTGTCCTTTGGAAGGCAGTGCTTGCTTTGAATACCAGGGTGGTAGAAGGAGGTGGTATGCCAATTAAACGTTTGTTGACAACCCCAGTACCTAGACCCCCTTATAACATCTTGCTCTGGGTGAAATACTCATTACAATTGACTAACCCGCAGGAAGTCATTTTATGGTCCACTGTTAATTACACATATGGTCTAGCTGTACAGGAAAAAGTAGACTACGTGTTGAAACTAGAATATTGTAATGTCAATGTTTGGCATTGCAATAATCCTGACCCTAACCCAAATTCCTAACCATAATCTCTAACCCTAAACTTAATTCCTAAGGCTAACCCTAATACAAACCCTAACCCTTATTCCTAACCCAAACCACTAGTCAGAGAAGCAGAGCAGAGTGCCTTGCACCGGTACAGCAGTTGAAATGAGAACGTTTGGCAGTGTACCTGTGCTATATATATATATTTTTTATATATTTTTATATTTTATTTTATTGTGTAAAAGTGTAACACATACATCATAGTACAATGCAGTAAATAATTGCCAGTCATCAAAAAGTCACTTCACAAGGTGTTTAACAGGGATACAAAACATTGTATAAAAAGTAAAAAGGTGACATACTAATGTACAACATAAAATAAGGGACAACTGAAGTTAAATTAGTGCAATAAGATGGTCCAATAGAAATGTCTTTACAATTAAGAGGAGAGTCCTAAAACTAAAACTCACAGCAATATAATAATACCGTTTAGTTAGGTTTTAAGGTTCAAGCCCAGGAGGGGTGAACAGCAACTGTGTTACTGAATTACCCCAGTTATTAGTGGGTCACCTGACAATATTCTTGTTAAGTACAAGGAGGTGCCATGCATTCCCATGTGAACTTTGCACTGTACATCTGTTACATGTTGTCATGAGGATTCTGGCAGAGTGTAATTGTTTAAATGTTCCCTGGCTGCTGTGCTCAGTTCTCACCTGCCCTGTATTAGCATTGCCTGTCGGGAGTATTTCTGGCTGCAACCTCTGATTGGAGGTAGGATCTTTAAATAGCTAACAGTGTGTGTGTATCATGCCACCAGTGATAGCGTCTCCTGCTGTTTTGGATCATGTACCTCGTATGTTCTCCTTCCGTCCTCCCTCCGATATCCTGCCTTCCCTCCAGCCGCCTCCTTCGGTCTCCTTGTTGTCTTGTCTATATCCCTATCTGTTGTTGTTGTGCTGTCATTGTCTTGCTATGGTGTGCACTGTAAGCTCTCTCGGTGTACTTCTGAATCTTTCCCATCTTACGCCAGCTCCATTCTTTGTGTGTCATCTACCAGAGTGAGTGGCTTCTAAATCTCATCCGTGGACTCTGTCTGCCTCCAGCGCATTCTGTGTGTGCCATCTTCCAGAGTGTATGGCTGTGTTCCAGAGCCTCATTGTGGGCTTGGTCTGTCTGAACCTCAGTAATGCTTTGCGTGTATCATCTGTCAGAGTGAGTGGTTGTGTTTTTAAGTTCTGCCACTCGTCCCTGTCTTCACCTGGTGACACCCTTGGTTTGCACTATGAGAGAGAGTCTGTCTACCCCCTTGTAGGTTCCAGGATAATTCCTGGTACTTGGTTGTTCTTCTTACTTACCTGTTGTCCTTGATCTCTCTGTTTGTGAATCGTGTTCCTCATAGCGGCTTGCCAGGTACTTCCACACTGAGGACTGTGACCTGCTGGGTGTCCTGCAGCCAAGACTAACCTTACCATCAGAGGCTCTAGTGAATACCAGACACCAGTTAGACTCTGGTGTGGGACCTAGGTACCATAACAACATCTTATATATTTTTACCAGATGTCAAAACAACGCCCAACACAGCTTTCCCTGTCGAGCAATGTTTCCACCCAGTCTATGCAGAATGCTGTAAAAGTTTTTCCTCATAAAGGGGGAATGGGATTTGACTTGTACTTGCCACTCTCTGGCTAGTGGGCAAGATGCCAAACAGGACCCACTCAGACGTGAGGGGACAAAATGAATTAAAGCCTGTTCTGCATGGAACTTGACACACAACCAGAACGTATTACAGGGCACTCTCAAAGACAGTGATATAACTCTGCGTCATTTTCTTGGCATTTTAGGCAGACACATAGTAAATCTCCGTTACTTCTTGCAACGTAGATTGCATATACGCGGTCTTAAAGACCGCGTATACGCAATCTACGTTACAAGAAGTAACGTAATTTACGTTACAAAATTACTGCGCATGCGCAGTAGCACTTTTCTGAAAACTCCGGCCGCAAGCACAATGTGGCCGGAGCTCTGCATATGACTCTTCATGTAATTGTGAATGTTGTTGTTTGGGCTAAAAATGTGTGGAGAAAATACACTCAAAGCAGTGGAATAAGCAGTGAAAACTCACAGTAAGAGGGGGCTCTCCTTAACTAACACTCATATTTAGCAAGAAACAAAAATACCAAAAAGAACATTTCCAGGAAAACTTGATTATTTGGAAATATTAATCAAGCATTTCGGCATATGTATTACCAGTTTAGATGTAAGTATGCCATTTTATATAACTATTTTATCAGCTACTATAATTTCTAACTGCAAGCATATAACAATTAAACAATAAAATTACAATGCAAGTTTTTTTGTTTTTTTTTTACTTTTATGCCAGTCTTTAAAAATTGCAGGCCAGCAGAATAGGTCTATAATTGTTTGGAAAGGCTATTGTTATTTTGTGGGATTGTGCATGCTCCCCTCCATATTATATTTTATGAATGCATGTTTTTCACATGTGTTATGTTACCTACTTCACTCATTATTAAACACATTTTGAATATTCATATTCCTTTGCAGAAAGTGACCATCTATTGTTCACGTTTTTACATCAATAGACATAATAAGGTATAATCAGTTTAATCTGTAAAGGGCTTTTATATTGTACAGAAAAAGAAGCAATAAAGAAAATATTAAACTTCTGCAAAAACTTAGTTAAACGTCAATGAATTTAAAGGCCTAGTTAGCAAGTATATTAGATGAAATATGTCAGTTTTCCAATTTACAACTCTGACTTGTCTCTTGTGATTCCTTATAGCCTCTAGCCATTCTCCTCTTACCTGAGGCATTCTCTGGCAAAAACCTGATGCTTCCAGTCATCCTGCATTCTTGTGTTTCTTCAAAAATAATTGGACAGGCATCTTTCCATAAACAATCATCATTAGCTATCTAGTGTGTACAGAAAAAGAATGCCACATAAATAAGTTCCAATTGTTTTCTGAGTCTAACGCCACAACAGCAGCAGTTTGGTCTGCTTATTTAAATGTGATTGACAGGAGATTAATGTAATTAACTCCTACCCAGAATGCAATAGGAACTATTACCTTCAAACTGTGGAAGTCCTGCTTCACTAACAGAGAAATTGACCACTGGAGCACAGTACAGTTCCTTAACCCCCTCTGTTTGCTGGCTACACGATTAAAGTCACTGTCAAAAAAAGGGGAGTTGAATGCTGTCAGTAGAGGCAGATATATATTGGTGCACATTTTTTTTAAACCTAAATACTATAGATTTTTTTTTTATAGATTCGATCATTACAGTATGAGGGTGGAGAAAGTACAAGAAAGATTGATTCTTTTATGCCTCTCAATGTAAAGAGGTAAACATTATAAGCATTCTACATGTATGAATGTTAAAATATTCTGTTATGTAAATATTTCTTCACTTGTTTAATTAATTGTCAATGATTAATGTTAGCACAGTTTTCAATGTAGATACAGCCTGCTATTTAAAATTAATGATTTGGAATTTTTTATTCTGGTTTCTATTTTTTAAAAAAAGCATGGTAAGTAATTGTTAGTACAATTCTCTTAATTAGTCTTAACAACCAATAAATGATAATAATAATAATTATTTTATTAGATCAAATACATGAACAATACTGTATTGAAAACCTACAAAGTTTACTGTAACATAGGTATAATACTTTGTGTAATAAGGGAAGAAGTGAAAATATAACATCATATTTCTTAAATAATAATTCTTGTACAAGCTCAGTAGGTATCAGTGAACAGCTTTCAAAATTCTTAGTTGTTTGCTTATATTACTTACAATACAAGGCATTTATAGTCATTGCAGGAGAACAGGACAAAAAAAATATATATATGTAATTTAATAAGGGCATAATAGGCAGAAATACAGTGTGTTAGATTTGCACATCTATTTGGCCACTTAACACTTGATAAGCAGTATATTTGCTTTCAATTTTGGTAAGTGCTTTACTTTTAGTACTGTACTATTATAGATACATCCAGGGATGACAGCAAATCATAACATTAATGCATTACTTACTATCAATTTATGTATCTTCTTGAATTTGATTACATTTTTTTTTTTTAATCAGGTAGTTTTTATTAAACATTTTACATTACATACCCTTAAAAAACAAACATAGAAAAACGAAACTAAATGTAAATATAAACATGAGACTTGTATTGCGCAGTGATATAGAGCAGTAATACCACGTCATAATATTACAGATCAGAAGTAAGTTAACAAGCAACAGTGCACATTGAAACATATATAGAGAAGACAAAAAAACATTGGATTATACAGCAGTATCAGAAACATCTGAGTCTACCGTCTGAGAATAATAGGGGGAATTCAACCAAGGCGACCAAATTTCATAGAATTTGTGTGAGTTGACTTCCTAGCTGCGTTCACAAATTTTTCATGACCAATAGTGTCATTTACCAGAGATATCCATTGGCCCAGAGAAGGGGGAAAAGGAGCCATCCAAGCAATTAACACCTTAGCCAGTGACATTAATGAAAATATATACTTGTATGTTGTCACATCAAAAGTCTCCTCCAAAGAGGCACAGTTTGGGATCGATAGGGAGGGAAACAGATAATGTGTTTAATGCACAGTTCCAAACTGCCTGCCAGAACATAAAGATCGATGAGCACTCCCATAATAAATGCCAGAAATTCCCCAGGTGTGCCCCACACCTGATGCAGTTTTCATCTGAACGTTGCACCATCTTAAACAACCTACTAGGGGTAATATATACTCTATGGAAAACATAGTAGTGAACCTGTTGAAAACGTACAGATGATGTAGCGTCACGTAGTCGACCTTGCATGTCTGACCAGTCATCGTCATCCAACGGGCCTAGATCTACCTCCCAAAGAGCCCATAAATCCTCCAAAGCGTCAGGGGAAATGCTACTATTTAGTGATGCATATAGTGTGGAAATCGAGACCTTAGACGGAGTCCCCATCAGCAATTTTTTAACCATAGAAACTGCGGTATTAGCCGGAGAACTTCTTTATATTGTTCCAAGTGCATGTCTGAGTTGAACATACTTAAATAGATATGACTCAGGGAGAGAAAACTCATCCTGCAACCGTCTCAATGATTTCCAGGAGCCCTCCGCTAGTAATTGGCCAATTGATGTAATACCATACCGCCCCCACACCACGGTACCTTGCAAGGGAAATAAATCTTTCAGTGAAGGATTGTTCCATAGGGGAGTTTCTGGATCAAGTGTTACCCCACCTAACATGCCCTGTACCAAAGAGCACATCTTTCTAGCTTGTGCTATGAGAGGTGGTAAAGATCTAGGGGCGAAGGATACCAAAAGGTTCTGTACTGGAGCCCTTACCTCCCTTGGTCCTAAGGAGATGCCTGGTGATATTAGCCACCGAGCCTTTCACCCATCCCACTAGATGACTAAGCTGAGCTGCCCAATAGTATAATTTAAAGTTAGGCAGAGCAAGCCCCCCACTGTCTTTAGTTCTCTGGAGAGTTGACAGCCGTACCCGCGCTCTCTTACCTCCCCAAATCAGGGACACCAGATGTGCATTCACTGTCCGAAACACCCCAAGAGGTATATAGACAGGAGACTGCAGCAGAGGATAAAGTAATTTAGGTTGAATAATCATTTTAATTAAATTAATCCGGCCTGTGACTGTCAGCGGAAGTCTGCGCCATACCAGTGACTTAATCTTTATATAATCAATAATCGGATTAATGTTGATTGAGACATACTCTGACATGTTAATAGATATCCAAATACCAAGGTACTTGAACCTAGTGGCCCAGGGCACTGGGTGATCTATGCCAGCGGTATCAGGGATAGTCCCCCGCAGAGGGAAGAGGCTAGATTTAGACCAATTAATTTTCCCGGCAGAGTGAAGAGGCTAGAGTAAGACCAATTAATTTTTATTCCTGAGAATGATCCAAAACAATCCACTACCACAAGCAGCCTGTCCAACAACTCACTCGTATCCGCCAGAAAGAGCAGCATATCATCTGCGTATAAGGCTAGCTTATCCTCGGAATCTCCAGCCAGAAGACCCCTAATACAAGTTTCAGCTCGGATCAGATAGGCCAACGGCTCAATGGCCAGAGCTAACAGTTCCGGAGACATGGGACAACCCTGTCTCGTGCCCCGCCTCAGTCGGAACTGGGTACTAGTGTAATTATTCACACACACTCTGGCCACCGGCGCAGAATACAGAATCTGCACCCATTTGATAAAAGACTCTCCAGACCCAAATCTACGGTGAACCTCCCATAGGTAATCCCATTCGACAGCTTTGTCAGATTTCCCCATTTATTGGGGTACAAATATCAGAGTGCAGACGCAGACTTTATGGCTTTATGACTTTACAACTGGAAAAGTTGTATCAAAGCAACAGCAGCACAACTGGAGACGGCTCACGGTATCCTCTGAGGCCTTGCAAGGTAAAGAAATTTGTATCAAAACAGTAGCAGCCCAGCTGTATGAGACACACTGTATCTTATGAGGTTTTGCAAGATAGAAGAATAAGTAGCAGGGCAATAGCAGCACAACTGTAACAGGCACGTTGTATCCTCTGAGGCTTTGCAAGGTAGAGAAATTTGTATCAAAACAATAGCAGCCCAGCTGTAAAAGAAGCGCACTGTATCCTCTGAGGCTTTGCAAGGCAGAAAGTTTTTGTATCAAAGCAACAGCTGCAAAGTTCTTGAGAGAGCAGAAAATTCCCTCACTGTAAGAGGCTATCCATGCCAAAGCTGCACAATTGTATAAGATACTGATCCAGGATAACCACAACTGAGGATTACTGAAGTGCAAGGAAGCACAATGGGCAGTAGAGATACCCCCCCAGCAGAAAAGCTTTATTACTGGGCACCTCAAGGAAAGGATCCCAACACCAGCTGCCCCTGTTGCTCCAAAATGGCGCAGTTTCGCTCCAAAAGCGCTCCACAGACTCCAGCCACTGTACAAGGCACCAGGTCCCCAGATCTCCAGACACAGCCCTCCTTGATTGGAACTCACTCAGATAGTCGTGGCCCGGGAGCAGGCACAGGAGAAGCGCTTTCCGAAACCACCATCATCCACGTGCGGGAGCCCTCGCACAATCCCTGCTGTACCACTTCTCACCGCCGCAGCCGCCGACTCTGCCGTTAACCCCAGGTAGGAGAGAGGGTCAAAGGAGGCGGGAGGAACAACTTTAAGGTCCGCAGGGCCACGGGAACCGGATAAATTAGACGGATTAGGCCGGAGAGACGCGTCTCACTCCATGCGCCTCCAAGCCATGCCCCCCAATTTGATTAAGTTTTTTACCTTTTCTCTAAATACTGCACTTTTAAAGTGTACAAAATATAATAATAAAATCAAGAGCAGTAAATTAAGTAACTGGCGGATGAATCTGTAGTCTGTGACCAGAAATTGGCAGCTAGTGATGGTGACTGTTACCATTATAAGATTGCATTTGCGTTGCTGTACAGGCTCTGCGTTTACACGCTCATTTCTCTCTCTGGGCCAACCCGGCTTGCCCTTGCTCACTTAATACTGGTATTTTACAGAAAGATATACAAATAAAAAAATTTAAGTGCTAGATTTGGTATTTATCTCTTATATATATGCAACCTAATTAACAATGTCATAAGAATATACTACACAATAGGGAATCATTGCTCTTTTTTTTTTTTTTTTTGTAATTTATTCAAACAACACTTCTTAAAAAGGCATTTTATAAGGGGCACTTCATTTTTGATTAGGCAGAAAAAATACCTAGGTATCTTCTCTTGACCAATAACTGGCAAGTATATTTTTCATATATTTCAGCAACATAAATAGTGATTTGTTACTGATATATTTAAAGATGATGGGCTTGATTCAGAGGCTGAAAATAAGAACTTAAAGTTACACCTGGGCAAAAGCATGTTGATTTCAGGGGGAGTCAAGTTAATTTTATTCTATGCATGCAGGGATATATATTTTTGCTTTTACTTATTGCACACAGATACCTGATCAGCTTCACTTTTAAACTGCTAATTAGACTTGAGCTGGGAAACATCACCTTTTAACTATAATACTGTTGCAACAAATGAAATTTGACTGCCCTGAAATCAACATGGTTTAGCCCGGGTGTAACTTTAAGTTCTTATTTTCAATCTCTGAATCAGGGTCGATGTATTTTAGATAATTTATTTTTACAGTTTGGTGACAAATATATGCTAAAAGATTTGCATTTGAAAGTTGAACTTGCTTAATATCTCTTTGGATAAATTAGCAGATTGTTATTTACAATAATTTATTTGGTCTGATGATTTTATCATAAGCATTTACAATGTGTAAAGTTGAATACATACTATACAGTTATTGGGTTGTTATCAACATTATCTGTTGATTGAAACACAAGTGTCAAGTATTAAAATAATAAAGTAAAAACCGTGGAACAAAAAGGAAACAGCGCTAAAAACTACTAATTAAATTACTGCTGGTTCTGTTGAAGAAGCAACAAACGGCAACCTAAGATCAAACAAATTTTATTTATTCTCTATACAATCAACATTCTAAAACCGTGCTGAAGCTGAAATAAAATATTTTAACATACAAGCCCATGTGCATGTAAGGGAATCAATTCCACAGGCTCTCATCCCATGCAAATTCCACCACAAACACAAATGGCAAGGCAATTGGAGATGATAAGGTGTATAAAAAGTTCACAAATTTCAATATTCAGTAGTAGGCTACATAGGGGTGGGTATTACCCGTTTTCCGGGAGTTGTAAGTTGAAGCACCCTGTCTTTCTTTAACAGCCGTATGAGATTTCACCGCAGCATAAATGATGTATCCGGTGGCCACCTTCAATTATATGCTGACAGAGAAGCCTCTCTCATGTTATCCAAACGGCACCGCTCCGTCCCCTAAGCCCGGGGATTCAATTTCTCCACTGCCGTATTTGCTCAAAGTGTTTATGCAGTCCACTGTTCGGTCAAAAGTGCAGGAGTGCAATGTGCAGAGCTCGTAAAGATAAACAGCTACACGTGTATCCTCCGCTTACGCGTTTCGTCTGCCCAGCAGACTTTATCAAAGCATAAGTAAAAACCGTGACTTAATAAGTGAGAAAATTGTCTATAAAAATAAAAATATAAAAATATATAATCAAAGTGTGAAATGAGAAAAGAGAGATGTTGAGTCCGCTTACAGTCCTTTCGTGAAGTTCATTAAATGCCTAGATAGGTTAGTATCGATTCTATGCTTCCTAAACCTTCGAGACGTCTTAGATGCAAAAGTGTCCAGGTTATGCCGTGGGAACTAACGAAGAGAGTTACTTTTCTTTGAATCTGTGAAAAACAGAGATCTGTTTGGATTGAAGAGTCTCTGAGCGGGAAGGACACCACGAGTGCCACTTACAGTTTTTTTGGTGGAAACTGTAACCCTTTTACTTCCGCTATGAATTGCATATAGAAAAAAAAAACTCAAAATGTGTAAAAAAAACCCGTAAGGCAGAATAAACATGTATATACACAATAAAGGATAAGTAAATGAGAAGACAAAATAAATAAATAAAACAAAACAAATGAAACCCCAAAGGGGGAAGCCCTGTACTGGATGGCTGGAGATGAGAGAACGATGTTAAATCCGGGATTTTCAGACACCTCCACAGTGGACCGTCAAGACCTCACCCGACCTTGTTTCGACCTCAAGCCTTTATCAAGGCAGTGGGGGTAAATATAAGGTATATATAGATCACTCTGTTTTAAATTACATAATTAATTTGACCATCAATTAAAAATTGTCCTTATACTTAGCTTTTTACTAAAAATTAGGGGTAAGCACATATAGAGGTACCATGACCATTTTAAAAGGGCATAAAAGAAAGTGGACTCAACGTCCCTCTTTTCTCATTTCACACATTGATTATATATTTTTACTTTTATGGACAATTTTCTTACTTATTTACTTAATATATATTACTTAATATTTCTTACTTATAGTCATGGTTTTTACTTTGTTATTTTAATACTGGACCCTTGTGTTTCGTTATTTTTATTTTGTGCTGTTTTATAGTATAAGAGTATGTGCCCACTGGGTGGTTATTCTATATTATATATATACACTTTTTTAGTACAGTATGGAACGTACTTTTACCACTGCAGTAAGCTGCAATCACTGTGTGCCTTTTTATATTGTACTTCACATTTGTTTTGCACATTTTCTGTTGATTGACCCAGTAATTGTATAATGTGGATGCTGGACCAATTTGTTGGATCGCCAATAAAACTGTTTAGTATCACTGCCATCACATAATAGTATTCATCAGTTTGCACAGCAGCTCTGACCGCTGATGTGCCAATCCTAAAAGGATGGTATAATGGTATAATGTGGTCAGAAGAACTACATACAATGGGCCAGATCCTGAGCTATGTACGCTACCGTATTTACGCTAGCCGCTGAAGTAAAATGTGCAATTTCTATGTACGCCGCATGCGTGCGGCAGATGTTACGCAACGTAACTCTGATCGTATATGTTATGAGAACAGTTACCAGGGCGCAGAGTCTAATTATCGGGTGGTGTTCACCAGGGCCCCTGATGGTGGGGATGGATTTGGCTGTTCCCCAACAACAGGTCACAGCCAAGGACGTAACTACCGGGGGTTCAATGGGTTCAGTTGCTGTGGGGCCCAGCGGCTTAGGGGGCCCAGCAATCACCCCATTGCACCTGTACTAACGTTCCTCCTGCAGGTGCCGGCTGCATGTTAAACAGTGCTGTGGAGTCTGTCTATGCAGTGACCCTCTATATCAGCACTGGGGAGAGAGATTCCACATCACTGCTACACATGCAGTCGGCAGCCAGCAGCAGACAGGACCCTGTGACGTCATCAGCCCATGTGACTCATTTAGTCAAGTGATGTACAGAGCTTCCTGGGCTGCAGGAGATAGAGGTTAGAGAAAGTTTCTCTTCTTAGATGTTATGCAGGGTGGTGTGTGTGTGTGTCATTGTGTTGTGCAGGGTGGTGAGTGTGTGTCATCGTGTTGTGCAGGGTGCTGAGTGTGTGTCATTGGGCCTGATCCTGAACTACGCCCGCCGTCGCTTGGACAGCGGGCGCAAGCATAAGACTGGCTTTTTAGCCGATCTGCGCATGCGCCGGGCAGATGTTGCCCGGCGTTGCTACGGCAACGCCCGATCTAGCAGCGCCGTAGGGACGCTGGAGGGGACGTCCCCCAGCATCCCTACGTTCAGGTTAGTGTAGGTGGGTGGGGGGAGGTAGTTTAATGAGGATGGGAGGGCGGGCTAAGCGGCCATACGCTCCTATATATATATTAGTTCTGAGTTAGGGGGCCCCTAACAAAATTCTGCTGTGGGGCCCACAACATTCTAGTTATGCCCCTGGTCACAGCCCCCAGAACCGAACTCATATGAGGAGGAAACAGGAAAAGGATTAAACAGGAGACAGCCAAGGCTAGGTAAGATACTGTAGCGTGCAGTAGAGTGGTACAGAACCAGTACAGGACTGGAATACAGATAAATGCAGGTGGAGTGGCACAGAACCAGTACAGGTCTAGAATACAGATAAATGCAGGTAGAGTGGTGCAGAACCAGTACAGGACTGGAATACAGATAAGTGCAGGTGGAGAGGCACAGTACTAGCACAGGACTGGATATAGTTTGTGCAGGCAGAATAGCACAGAGTCTGTAAACACAGGAGTATACAAGTGGTGCAGGTGGAAATTTCACAGCGTTTAACCAGTTCAGGACTGGAGTATGTAAGAGGTGCAGATGGAGTAAACACAGTGGTTAACCAGTTCAGGACTGGAGTATACAATAGGTGCAGGTGGAAACAGCACATGTACCAGCACAAAGCTGGATATAAACTGACAGTACAAATACAAGGCTAGCACACAACAAATGGCAGGTAACTATACTCACACCAGGAACAATGGATCAAGGCAAGGAAAGGCAGGAATCCAGGAGAGATAAGTCAGGAAAACAAAGCGTACTCAGAATCAGAACTAAGGACAGAATACCAACAAGAGCACAGACAGCAACACAAGAAGCAGAAGCTAGAAGCTATGACTGGCAAGGAGGCAATCATGTTTTAGGTATTTAAGGGAAGAGCCACATCCTTATTGGCTGCTGATTGCACACAGCCAACTACACAGCTAGGGAATCCCAGCTGCAGGGTAATTAGCCAAGATCCCTAGCAGGGGAAACCAGGACCAGAATTCCTTGCTACATCACAAAGATACAATTACACGCTGCTGCCATATGTAGCATGTAACAGTATGTAACTTCAGTGTAAATATGAACAAATGGGCATGTCTTCCACACGACACCTGGAAATATGCTTTGTAGGCAGAGGGAGGCATTTAAATTGTACAGTAAAGGCCGGGTTAGGCCGTTACGTATGTCAATGCATTCTGTACGTCCGTAGTTACGCTTGGAAAAGTTAAGGTAGGGTTTAGCAAATGTAAAGTACGTATGAGCGATGGGAGTGTCTAGGGGAGTGCATAGTACTTACGATAGCATAAATATGCTACGCCAACGAACATAAAAATAACATAAAAATAACTTAGGTCTGGATCTACCCCAATTTCCCTAGCTATCAGACTGGATTAATCGAGCAAGTGTATACCAGACTTAACAGTGTACAAAAAGGGTCAGTTATCCAGAGATGGAACCTGCTGTTGTTTTTTTTTTATAATAATGTTTCCTAGCACTGATATCTTATTTTTTTGTTTTTGCATTTGGAACACAACTTGCAGTGTTTCATAATTTAGAGGTGGCGGTATGAAAATTATATAATGTGGTAGAAAGTAGTTTTAAAATACAGCTTTGACTTAAAGCTGTAATACTGGCACTAATTTAATATACTTTTGCAACATTCAGCAAATAGAAAGGGATTAAAATTACAACTGTTTCAACTGAATCCACATGGATTGTGTTGAAAAACAACTTCATGAAAATGTACATGAATTGTAAAGAGTTTTTAAGGAACCTCTGAATATGTATGTGTGTGTTTATATATTAAATAATCATTGATTATACACACAGTGGCCACTTATTTAAGTACACCTTGTTAGTACTAAATAGAAAAATATTGAGTTTGCCCTTAGCCTGATGTGTATGGATTGCCAGTACAACAGTTTGTTTTGCATGCATTTCCTACAGCGCAATCGCAAAGAGTGATCCTCCAACAGGAATGAACCTGTATCCTAGCCTTACCCTTAATCCTCCCCTATCCTTACATTTCCCTCATTCTTATCCTAACCTTCTACTTCTTGAGCCCTAACTTTCTATGTCCCGCAGCCTAACCCTAACCTTCCTCTCAACCTAAGCCTGCTGCAACTGCCACAGCCTGTCACTATCGGAAAGAGGTAGAAAGAGTTACTGATTACCAACAGCAATTTTCTATGTTCTGTAGCATTTCAGCAGTGATACAGCCTCCATTCAGCTGACGGGTGTATCATTGTCGGAATTTGGCCAACCAGATCGGCAACCGCATCCCAGCCTGACTTATTCTTGCCATGGATTTATGTTGTTCTGCTTGTGTTGACAATATGGTGTCATGTGCAGTTCTGCACATTCATGCTGCTAATCTTCCAATGTACCACATGCTTTACTAGTTTGACATCTAGCGACTGTGGAGAACACTGCACCAGCTGAAGGTGACATGCTTAGTGGCATGACACATTATGATTATGGGAATTATAATTACAACATAGATCCAACTACCTCTAGCAGGTACAAGTCATATTAGGCAAGACCTATGGCTTAACATAATAGCAACATTTTTATCTGTGTATGCTGTATAGGGCAAGGCAGATAGTTAACTGTGAGTGTACAATGTGCGGATATGGTATCTAAAACTTAAACAGTAGTAGTTCGTATTATTACAAAATTCCGAAACACATTATATTATAAACAGAAGGGCCCAGATCCAGACCTGTAGTTATGGAGCCGTAGTGGGGAGTGCGCGCCCCACTGTCGGTAGTAAATCTGGACACTTACGTGTCAAGATAGCTACCTTAACTTTTATTACTAGGTCTGCGTCCCACAGGGGACTTACGCAAATGACTTACGTAAGTCCCCTATCATACCTAGGTCTGGATCTGGCCCAAGAACCTTATTAGCTTGTTACAGAGAGATTAGGGGTCATATGTCATAGTTTTGACAGGACAATGGAATTGGTGAGAGAACCCACATGATCTCATAAGTAAGTGTGGGTGAGAAGTTGGGATCCAGTAATCAAGCAGCATGGTTTAGTATCAAGACAAAAATATATTTTAGGAATCCTATAATTTAGGAAGCCTGATACTGTAGAAATAGGGAAATGGGGATGTGAGTCTTTGGCAAACGGGAGGCACCTGAAAGGAGTGCAGGGAAAATTTTAAAGTTCATTATTAACAACAGACCTTTGTGTCAGAAAGGTTAGGAACTCTCCCAAAAAAGGAAGCCAATGTGCTTTATATAAGAGGTAGCAAGTAAAAACAAATAAGATGATCTTTAGAATTATAAGCAATAGGGGCAGGTCACCAAGGAGGCTGAGAAGAGTATGAGGGCTGCAATGGCCCATGCCTTTTGGTATAAATGAAAGGTTAAAAACTAAGATTATAGTAAGTATAGTAAGAGTAAAAATAAAAAGACTTGTTGATGGTTTGGCAGATCATCTAAACAATTATTTTTGTTCAATATTAACAAAAGAAAGAGAGAGTATATTTATACAGAGGAAGCAAATACAAATCCTTTCACTGAGGAGTAGGCCTTAAAAGAACTCTAAGCTGAAAGTGAACAAATCAAAGGGTTGCAGATGGGATACATCCTAGGATACGAAAAGAGGGGTGAATTATGTCAAACAAATGTTTTTTTTACTTTGGGGACTGGGACATTAAAGTGCCAGAGGGTGCTAGACCTTGAACAGCCAACCAGGAGAAGAAGGCTGCACACCGTGGAGGATGGAAACCACAGTGAGGGGATTTGCTGAAGGTAAGGCTTTTCCCTGGCAGATACAGTGAGCAAGGAGAAGTCATCCATCTAGGTGAAAGTTTTCAGTGAGTATACTTCCCTGTCTGTGTGAGTGTGCTTCTGTCCTCCACAGGCGGAACCTGGTTGTGAGGGCACAAGTTCTGCTCTGCTAGACACACTGTATGGCACTGCTTGCCAAAAGAGGCTCTGGTTATCACCCCCCCTTAAAAATAGGTGTAAGTGTAAGCCCTAGATGACAAAGTGAGAATGCATATTTTCTCATAAGACTGTCACCACATGGGATAATCTTTTATTACTGTATGTTCACAAATAAACAGTAACTCATACTGCTTATATATGACCCTGTATATCAGATAGCATGGCATAGCATTGATTAACTGAGACTGAAGCCTTATTTTATGTGATGTGAAAACATTTGGGGGAATTTAAATTTAAAGTAAAGTGATATTGCTAAACAAAATTTTTTGGGTTGTTCTTGGCTGTTGGAAGTTTTTCCATGCAGGTTGGGACGAGCTATAATGTAAATGTACGAAAAGTGCAGCCCAGAGCTTGTGAGCATATGGTCAATATGGGCCAGATCCAGAGCTACGTTTCCATTACGTTTCAAGACGTAGCGTATTTACTATGCACTCCCCTAGGCACTAGCCTCACTTGTACATACTTTGGCCGTTTTACGTTTGCCGAACCCTACCTTAACTTTACGCTGTGTAAGTACTGACGTACGTACATGCTACACGTATGTACATGCCTAAGCATGCCTATACCGTAAGATTTAAATGCCTCACTCCGCCTCCAAAGCGTAATTATGGGGGTCGTATGGTTGGCACGCCCCTTCATTCATAGTTACACTGCTGATATGAGGCTGGTACGTACGTTCAGAGTTGCATGCATGCGCAATACATACAAGACAGCATTTTTACGTCAACATCTAGCATACTTAGATCTGGAGTAAAAAGGATCATGATTTAAGCCACTTGAGTTTTTTCATGTAATTTAAGCTAGTAATATATAGCCTTTATTTTTACCTTCTTTTTATACCTAATATTTGCTGCATGAGCTGTTCATCAGCAAATATTTGTCAGTTGCTTAAATACATAAAACACAAATACAATGCATTTTATAATATTCCTCACATCAAGGAATAAAATATATCTGTAAGTTCTGCTCATCCACAGTTTTCAAGTGTCTTCTGCATTAAAATGAAGAAAGCTATGTGTGATATTGTGAAGTACTTTAGGTTCTGCTTTTATTTTACTCCCAGTCCCCATGATCTAGAAAAAGCGAATGTTTCATAGTGAAAGATTTTACACCCTGAATGAAGCATTATCCATTCCTCTAGACTACAAATCAAAAGGGTATCTCTTAGGCTTCTTAAAAATTAATTTTAAAAGCTGATACTGATTGTAGTTTTATGGTAATTTTAAGCCATCAATCATCCTTATACCTTAAGTCTCCAGGTTCAACGG
>WWET01001305.1:8707-18842 GCA_011038615.1 Limnodynastes dumerilii | reverse complement strand
TGCCCCTTATAATGTCCAGCCTCCATGTCTGCCTCTTTATTATTTGTACAGCCTCCTTGTGTGCACCTTATAATGTCTAGCCTCCATGTGTGCCCCTTATAATGTCTAGCCTTCATGTGTGCCCCTTATAATGTCCAGCCTCCATGTCTGCCTCTTTATTATTTGTACAGCCTCCTTGTGTGCACCTTATAATGTCTAGCCTCCATGTGTGCCCCTTATAATGTCTAGCCTTCATGTGTGCCCCTTATAATGTCCAGCCTCCATGTCTGCCTCTTTATTATTTGTACAGCCTCCTTGTGTGCACCTTATAATGTCTAGCCTCCATGTGTGCCCCTTATAATGTCTAGCCTTCATGTGTGCCCCTTATAATGTCCAGCCTCCATGTCTGCCTCTTTATTATTTGTACAGCCTCCTTGTGTGCACCTTATAATGTCTAGCCTCCATGTGTGCCCCTTATAATGTCTAGCCTTCATGTGTGCCCCTTATAATGTCCAGCCTCCATGTGTGCCCCTTATGTCCAGCCTCCATGTGTGCCTCTTATATGCAGCCTCCATGTCTGCCCCTTATGTCTAGCCTCCATGTCTGCACCTTATGTCCAGCCTCCATGTCTGCTCCTTATATGCAGCCTCCATGTCCGCAACTTATGTGCAGCCTCCATTTTCTGCCACTTATGCCCAGCCTCCATTGTCTGCCCCTTTAAATGTCCAGCCTCCATGTCTGTCCCTTATGTCCAGCCTCCATTGTCTGCCCCATATGTCCAGCCTCTATTATCTGCCCCTTTTGTCCAGCTTCCATGTGTACCCCTTATATGTAGCCTCCATGTCTGCCCTTATGTCCAGCCTTCATGTCTGCCCCTTATGTCCATTCTCCATGTCCGCCTCTTATGTCCAGCCTCCATGTCCACCCCTTATATCCAGCCTCCATGTGTGCCCCTTATGTCCAGCCTCGATGTGTGCACTTTATGTGCCCTTTTTGTGCCCTTTATGTCCAACCTCCATGTGTGTCCCTTATATGCAGCCTTCATGTCTGTCCCTTATGTGCAGCCTCCATGTCTGCCCCTTATGTCAAGCCTCAATTATCTGCCTCTTATGTCCAGCCTCTATTGTCTGCCCTTATATCCAGCCTCAATTGTCTGCCCCCTATGTCCAGTCTCCATTATCTGCACCTTATGTCCAGCCTCTATGTCCGCTCCTTATGTCCAGCCTCCATGTCCGCCCCTTATGTCAAGCCTCCATGTCCGCCCCTTATGTCCAGCCTCCACGTGTGCCCCTTATATGCAGCCTCCATGTCTGCCCCTTATGTCCAGCCTCCATGTCTGCGTCTATGTCCAGTATCCATTGTCTGCCCCTTATATACAGCCTCCATGTGTGCCCCTTATGTCCAGCCTCCATGTCCACCCCTTATGTCCAGCCTCCATATGTGTCCCTTATGTCCAGCCTCCATGTCTGCCCCTTATGTCCAGCCTCCATGTCCACCCCTTATGTCTAGCCTACATGTCCGCAACTTATGTACAAATTGTTGTTAGATAACCACTGGACCACTTTAGGGTTAACATTATTACACTGGTTATCCAGTGTATAGATGGCTGCATCACCATTAGGAATTTTATAATCATTATAAGTGTCATTACTATGGTGTTATATCAATGAATGCATAAGGCCTGACAAATGATATACCTAATGTAACATATTAAGTAGCACAATCTACAAACACACACACTTTTCTTAACTTTATATTTATGGAGTAGTGACACGCCTCTTCTTTCGGATCTCATTAGGCACAGTATTACGTGCGTAACGGGTTTCTGTGTGTAACATCTGGATGGCGCATGCGCAATTTGTAAAATAAACGCCAAAATATGCACACAGCATGCGTATATTTAGGTTCGTTATTAAATGGGAATCAGGTTTCTTGTAAATGCCAGTAATTTTTCTTTTTTTTTTTGACATTCTAAGAAACAAGTTAATAATTAACTGAAAATTTATATTGTAAATGTAATACTGATAAACAGATGGGCAGTATGTAACAGATGCTGTCATAGTGTAATGAGTGATTGACATGGATGACAGTAAAAATATAGACACATAACAGCTTGAGGAATGTAAAACTATTATATCCACTCAGTAGCTTTAACAAATAAGAATATTTAAAATTGGAAAGTATTTGACAAGCAGCAGCTGTTGTTGACAGCAGGTAAACGACGAGGTAAGCTTTATTGTAAAACAAGGGATAAATAAACAATATCTCAACCAATGGGAAATAACAATTATATAAATAGATTTTTCAACAGTCTCTCTACAATAATGAATCTCCTGGCCAGGCAAGCAAGAAACATGTGCGTATTGACTGTGTGACAGTGATGTGTAAAACATACATTAATGGACAGCACATTTCCAAATTAACATATCAGGATGATGCAGCTGACAGCCTGTTATACACTAGAATATTTTTTTCTTACTAGATTTTCCAATCCACACTGTGCTCCATTATTAAACTCTTTCTATATAATGTTATCTTACTCACACACCTCAGGAAGCTATTGTCCCATCAGATCATGGACCAGATTTACTAAGCTGTGGGAAAGGAAAGTGGAGATGTTTTCCTTAGCAACCAATCAGATTCTAGCTCTCACTTTTCTATTACATACTAGAAAATGTAATCTAGAATCTTTTTGGTTGCTATGGTCAACATCACCATGTTTCTTTTCCCGCAGATTAATAAATCTGGCCCCATAAGTGTTAACTTTTGGTGGTTTCAAGCACCAACAGAAGTGTCTTTTGTGCAACGGACTATTTCGAACTACCTTGTTTCGTCTTCGCTGCTTGTCATATTCCACACCATGATTACCTTTATTATTTTGGTTTACTACTGGCTGCTAAATTTTGTGGGTTTGATATTTGCCAATTTACATAAAGGATTTGAAACATTACATGGAAAGCCACTGAAACCTGAAAGATTTAGAAATATGGAAGCTTTATCATTGGCTGCGGGATTTGAATATTTGCGGATTTGCGGGGTGTCATTCTGTCAGATAGAAAGTAGGTAAAGATTAAAACAAATGAAATTTGTTTAATATCATATGTAGTGTGGGTAAGTTGCAATATATGTTTTTTTATTTATTATTTAGCATGACTTATTTGTTGTGTATTTTAGCAGAGTTAATGGGCAGAAATTCCATTGAATATCTGAGCACATTTTAAAAGTGTATGGTTTGTATGTCTATTTTAGACTCATCGGTTTCTAAAAGATGATTTCCGAATGCAGTCACTTTGCGACTGCTGCAAATTTAGAATGAGTGGATCCTTAACCCTCTATCTACCGCAGCTTAATCTTTCATCTTCCAGAGCCTAACCTTAACCCTTCATCTTCTGCAACCTGAGCCTAACCTTAACCCTCTATCTCCCGAAGCCTAACCTTAACCCTTCTTCTTCCAGAGCCTAACCTTAATCTTTTATCTTCTGGAATCAGACTCTAATCTTCTATGTGCCGCAGCACTCTTCTGCCATCTCCGCATGCCCCTGCAACCATCCCGATTCGCTATTGAGAATAGTTACTTTAGGGACATGAACATATGTTGCAAGATGTAATTGTCCTTGGACCCTTATGCTGGACATGCAGTTTAACAAACCAAGCACTTCAGTGACAGGGACTGAAACTTCTGTGGCTGAAGTGCTTGGTTTCTTCTGCCCCCACATAAGAATACACTTATTTATAAAAAAAAAAAAGGAATAGACAAATAAAAATAAAAAAGTGTAACTTTTTGGATATTTGTCTACAGCAATAAGCTTAAATCTAACATTGATAATGATCCTCACGGTTTAAGTCTCTGATTGTATTTTGCAGCAAACTTGTTCATCATTATATGAGTATTTCTGCACAAAACACCAAATGCAGGAGGGTGAACATCTTAAGTACTACATTGCTAATATGTACAAGGGTCTTGCCCTAGAAAAATGTATGCAGGTGTTGCCAGCAGAGATTGCTTGTGCTGGAATTTCTCTCCATGGTCTCTCCATGGTTAAGGTTAGGCTGATGCAGGATTGCTTGTTTGGACATGATTTTACAGTTTTGAATAAAATAAATTGCTTGATGTCGCTGCAAATGATAAGGGAAGAGATGCTTAGATGTTTAATGTCCTTGCCTCTACTTACTCTGACACTACACAATGATGCCTTGAGAACTGTCGGCAGAATTTGGGTAAATATATTTCCACACAGAGGAGGTGTATTTCTTTCTTCTTTGCCCAGGCACAACAATGCCCTTATGCCTGGCACAAATTGTTGGCACTGGTTTCACATTTTTATCAACTTGTAGTTGTACAAAGCCATCATCATCATCATCAGATCCACAATCCACAATAGCATCCTCTATTTCTAGGTAAACAGCATAATTAATAATTAAACTACTAATTAGCCTCATATATAAGGAGGGCTCAGAAATGGAGGAAAAAGGCTCATCTAGAAGTACAGTGTCTGAAGTAGAAATGTGTAACTCCCACACATCATCTGCTTTAGAGGATGACAAGGTGGTCCAGAAGATACATGTTTATGTTTATCAATGGCTCTTGCACTGGGATTCTAGTGCATGTAGCAGTAAGAACAGGAACAGCGCTTGCAAATATAGCCCCTAGTCTGAGCCTTTACTTGCCACCGTGTGTAGTGTTGGATGTGTGATTTGTCTGCATTTTGCACTCATACTTTAGAACCGGTGGATACTATTTCTCTTTCTAACTTTTCTTACCCCTTCTTCTAACACCTGGACTATTTTAATTAGTACACATTTAAGACAAAATATGACTGACAGCTCCAGCACTAGTACTGGGAAGCTCCTGTACTTTCTAATGCTCTAAAAAAATGTTAATTAATTCACACAATGTAACAAATTATTAAGTTGCACAAGCTAAGATATTAATTAGGCCACACAATGTAACATATTAATTAAGTGGCACTGACCTTCTATCCCACTTCCCATGCTACCTATGCCGCTGCCTATCCTATATTCACTATCATGCTGCAATACTAGCAATCGCAACTGCCCACACCATTACACTGCCCATACTATTTATCCAGCTGCACATCCTTTTTTATTACCATCAAACTGCCATTACCATCACACTGCTAGTACTTCCTTTGCCATATAATCACACACACTGCCCATACCATCCCATTGTCCATACTTTCTTATGCCATGCAATCACACACACTGCCCCTACTTTCTTACAGCATACAATCACACACACACACACACACACACACACACACACACACTGCCCATACCTTCACACTGCACCCACTGTCTTATGGCATACAATCACACACACTAGCAATGGGGGGGGGGATGCTCTGTGTAGATACTGCTATAGATTCTAAAAAATGTACAAAATTATATTATGCTTATAGATATCTATAACCAAATGTCACATATAATCTAAAAACTTAGTTATAAAAAATATAAATAGATAGTAAGCTAGAAAGAGGATATGAAGGATAAAAGATGACAATTGGGTGTACATATAAGTAAAAACTAAAATTACTAAAATTACAGTTTGAGAAAGGGCCCCTCATTGGTCCTGAAACGTGCTGCCCGCAACACTCCACACTGATTTCAGTCCACCACCGCTAAGCACTGATCGCTGACTGAACCGTGCCTTCACTGTGTTCAAGTCCATCCAGCTGCCCAGGATAGCTGCTACACACAGTAAAGTGCAGTTTTACATTGGAGAGCCCCCCTAGTAGTAGGAGCTACTCTTGAATGGAGCTGTTCTTAATTGGAACCACTCAGGAACTCTTGATTCTTCTAGTGCAATATGAAATATTTTGGACCTTTTGCTTTTTATGTTAAATCTTTGAACTTTTTAATTTTTTTTATAACTGAGAGTTTTTAGATTATATGTGTCTTTTGGTTTAGATATATATGGGCCTGATCCAGACCTACGCCATTAATATGCCCTTGTGCGTAGCGTATTTACGCCAGTGTACCTACGAAGCACTCCCCTAGGCACTTCCCTCAGTAGTCCGTATTTATGCCGTCTTACGCCGACCAAACCCTACCCTAACTTTTCTGAGCATAACCGCGGGCGTCAGTAGCATCCATGTGTAGTTACAACGCTTAGTATGATTTACATGCCTCACCCCGCCTCTGAAGCGTAATTACGGGTGTCATATGTCTGGCACGCCCCTTTGTCTGTAATTAGGCTGGTGATTGTATGCTCGTAAGTACGTTCAGAGTTTCTGGTCGTAAGATCTTCCTCGCGCATGCACAGAACATGGAACACAGCGTTTTTACGACTACGCCATGCATAAAAATGCTCTGGTTTCATCCCACACGCAAAGAAAACATGCTGGTAGGTTAATTGGCTGCAGACTAAACTAACCCTAGTGTGTAAGTATGTATGAATGTGTTAGGGACCTCTGCATGTAGCTCCAATAGGGGCAGGGACTGTTGTAAATGTCTAATGTTCTCTGTAAAGCGCTGTGGAGAATTTTTTGCCGCTATATAAATAATGATAAAAATAACCTGTGACAAATCCTCTGCTTCATCTGTCAATGGGAAGTTTTCTGATGTTTTTCTCAATTCAGATTCATAACTGCCGTTGGTACACGTTCAGAATTTGTGCCGACTTGTTATTTAGCTAGGCAATGAGATAGATTTCTATCTCATTTTATTAAATCCCTTCTCACCGTAGAAATTGCAACTTATACCACGTTCAGATCACCAGCCCTGCAAATCCCTGGGGATTTGCATGGACATGCCAGGCTACCCGTTCACACGGACAGCAGTGACCCGGGATTTCCCAGGTCACCGCTGTGCAGTGGAGCCACGGGACCCAGCTTTCTTCGGAAACAGTTTCTTTTTAGCCGGGTTTAAGAGCCGGGGTTCGCGTGCAGATTGCCAGAAAAAGCCGGGGTTTTCATGAAACCCGCCTATTTCATGAAAACCCCGGCTTTTAGCTGCTAATCTGAACGGGGTATGAGGGGTCAGGAAAAATTCTGCTAGAAAGATGATGATATGCTAAAATCTAATGTAAACTGTACACAATAGCACCACCCCCTCAATGCATACATACACTGTTAGTGACTGGCTAGGAAAAAAAATCTGCTTTTATATAAAATGCCTTGTACAATCTAAGCAGGTCAATATAATACTAATGTATGTCAGAACCCTACTAAAGGACTCTAGCAGTTTATACACAGAGCAGAAGTGAAGATGACCAAAATAGAATAATGAAATGCCTTGAACAATCTATTGTACACTGTCACAATTCCAACTCCTTCATACACACAAAACAAATGTGCAGTGTGCACTTATTTAATATTATTTTTAATTATATCCTATGTTTAATGTTTTTTGTTTTTTTTACAAGAACAGGTTAATGATACAACCCACACAAGTGTACGTTCTGCACTTGCATGCATAAATTGTGTCCAAGCAGCTATAGATCCGGAAGCGCACTAAATGGCATCTCAGGATAGGAAATAGTATGCAGGATGTAGCGTGTGGACACACAACAGCCCTGTACAATGCTGCTGCATGCCCAGATAAGCTTTGTAAGTGCATGTTAACAAAGTTTATTTTGAAGGGTTAAAAATATAAAGAACTAGCAGAAGTGCCTGTCGTTGCCCCGGTTTAAATCTTCAAGTTATTAACTTATCAATGAGTTGAATGTAGCTGTCAACATTGTAAAAATAATTAGCAGCTTGATGCTATGGGAAGTTTTTGTTAATAATGTAATTTAACATCATTAAAAATAACTGCCGCCCTCTTTCTTGCCAAACTCCGCCCACAACTCACCTTTGTTCACATATTTGTTCAAACCACACTCTCTTTACCATAAGTCCTGCCTCCTTTGCGGCCTACAATTTAGGATAGTTGTTCCATCCAAATTTATGCAATGGAAGGCCCAGAACAGGCTCCCTGTGTTAAAATTGTACTCAGCGCACACCAATAGGAGGTCCGACAGGGACCTCAACCCTCTAGTATGTCTTATGGGATCCAATGTTACCACTCATGAAGTTTTCTTCCATATCCATCATTTAGAATAAGTTACTCCCCCATTCATTTTTAGTCTAAAATGCTCATTTCACGACATGGTGGGAAAGTTAGATTGTAGCCCATTAGTAAATTATTAAAACTTTGTTTATTTACCTTTTAGCAGGTGCTGGATTCCTGCAGCAATCAGACAATGAAGCTGACATCATTCATTCAATTCACAGGATGAGTCATACTCTCCTTCTGTAGGATACTGAATGGGTGACATAAGCACCATTGTCTGATTGTTACATTACCTGTTAATTGGTAAGTAAATAAAATGTTAGGATTTCTGAAGCCCTATTCAACTTTCCCCATGCATGGCTGCAGTGTCCCTGATTTTGGGAAAGTTTTAACTGAACCCGACTGTAAATCTTCAGGTTATTAAGTTATCAATGAGTTGAATGTCAACATTTTAAAAATAATTAGCAGCTTGACGATATGTACAGTTTTTGTAAATAACGTCATTTAATGTCATTCAGAATAAGGTCCGCCCCCTTTCTGTCCAAAATCCTCCCACGACTAACCATATTTGTTCAAACCACGCCCTCTTTTCTATAAGGCCTGCCCCTGAAAGTCCTTTCCAAATCGGCATGTGATGTCATCCAAATACATCCAGTTGAATGCCCACAACATGCTCCGTTTCAAAATTCTGCCAAAGCATACATCAATGAGAGGTTCGACTGGGTCATCAACCACTAATATGTTTATGGGATCCAATGTGGCCACTCTGGGAAATTTTCTTGTAAATCCATCTTTCAAAATAAGTTTCACCCTCATTCCAGCTAAACTTCGCCTACAAAAGACCGTATTTGTTCAAACCTTCTTTTTCATAAACCCGTCCATTTTGCGTCTGCATATTGGGTAAGTCCCACATAAATCGGGATGTGATGCTAGAGTTTATTCAGGCAACTATTGTATTACCGACAATCACATATCACCGACATATCACATATGAGGATTTATATCTATCTATCTATCTATCTATCTATCTATCTATCTATCTATCTAATCTATCTATCTATCTATCTATCTATCTATCTATCTATCTATCTATCTATCTATCTATCAGAGAATTAGTTACAAAGATCTGCAGATAAGTGATAAGCTGTTTGCCACTTACAAGGCTTCTCTCTAGTCTTAACTCTAATCTTAACCCTAAATAGAGCCCTTTGGGTCACATATCCAATATCTTTCTAAACCAAGAGCATACCTCACATGGAGAGTCCCAGGTCTCCCAAACTGCCACTCTGAGACCGCACCCCCTCTCAGCTGCAATCTCAGAGAGACTTTAAACCACATATCCAAAATGGAGGCAGCTACAAAATCAGTTTATAAAGTAATATATATGACCGGTGCACAAGGCAAGGGGAATTTGTACAAAAAACAAGACATGGCCTGGCACTCTAGCCATTACTCAGTTACTAATCATGAACTTCTATCTTTAAAATAAAAATCAGAGAATTAGTTACAAATATCTGCAGATACGTGATAAGCTGTATCTTTCTAAACCAAGAGCATACCTCACATGGAGATTCCCAGGTCTCCCAAACTGCCACTCTGAGACCGCACCCCCTCTCAGCTACAATCTCAGAGAGACTTTAAACCACATATCCAAAATAGAGGCAGCTACAAAATCAGTTTATAAAGTAATATATATGACCGGTGCACAAGGCAAGGGGAATTTGTACAAAAAACAAGACATAGCCTAGCACTCTAGCCATTACTCAGTTACTAATCATGAACTTCTATCTTTAAAATAAAAATCAGAGAATTAGTTACAAATATCCGCAGATACGTGATAAGCTGTTCGCCACTTACAAGGCTTCTCTGCTGAACAGTCCTAACTCTAATCTTAACTCTAAATAGAGCCCCAACTTTGGGTCACATATCCAATATCTTTCTAAACCAAGAGCATACCTCACATGGAGATTCCCAGGTCTCCCAAACTGCCACTCTGAGACCGCACCCCCTCTCAGCTGCAATCTCAGAGAGACTTTAAACCACATATCCAAAATGGAGGCAGCTACAAAATCAGTTTATAAAGTAATATAAATGACCGGTGCACAAGGCAAGGGAAATTTGTACAAAAAACAAGACATGGCCT
>WWET01001304.1:364183-410038 GCA_011038615.1 Limnodynastes dumerilii | reverse complement strand
ACATGTCTGGGAAAGATAAAGGTGTGTGGAGAATTACATGTCTGGGAAAGATGAAGGTGTGTGGAGAAATACATGTCTGGGAAAGATGAAGGTGTGTGGAGAAATACATGTCTGGGAAAGATAAAGGTGTGTGTAGAAATACATGTCTGGGAAAGATAAAGGTGTGTGTAGAAATACATGTCTGGATAAGATGAAGGTGTGTGGAGAAATACATGTCAGGGAAAGATGAAGGTGTGTGGAGAGTACATGTTTGGGAAAGATGAAGGTTTGTATTGGATACATATTAGTTGAGTCTGAAGGTTTGTCAAGGAATACGTATGTGGGAAAAGTGAAAGTTTTTGTGTCATAGGAAAATAACTCCAAGGGAAGGAGACTTCACATCTCATATTTGAATAGACATTACATTCTCAACCTAAATGATGGCCCCTTAATCTAAAGGTTTGTTACAAAAAAAAAAAATACAAAAAAAAAATAATGACCGGGATAATGCATCTATAAAGGTTTCTAATTCCCAATGGGAACACAATTCTTTCAAGGCTTATAAATATTCAAAGACCCAAAAGACAGTCATTGTGAATGCACCAGGACTTCACTTTAGTGCAAGATCCAAGAATGTCAGCAAACATCTCTCAGATCATCGCAGGACCTAGTATTTGTAAATAATGTTATCAAAGTTGCCAGGCTTACAGCCAGGAGAAGCAAGCTAAAGTTAGTAAAAATTAAATAAATTTTTTTTAGTAATAGAGACCTATATGTTAAGTGTTATTTATCCTGAATTGAATTAGATCAGCAGTATGTGGGAAGGAATGATGAAGAGGATTGTCAGTAGAATAAAGAAGTAGTAAAAGTAGAGAAGTGATGATCTAGGAAATGTGAAAGATACAAACTAGTTACAAAAGGCAAAAGGTAATGTGTCATAGATATTGGGATTGCAAAATATATACCATGCTGTCAACTAGTTCCTTAAAGACAAAGGGCCTGATCCAGAGCTACGAAATTTTCGCCCGACGGGCGAATGCGTACGTTCGCCCGTGCGTATAAACATACACGCCCCTAACACTCCCATTGTAAAGTACCTGCTTACGGCGCCTATACCCTACACTAGGTACTACCGTCAGCCGTACGAATTTTCGCACATATTATGCAAAGCGTACGGGCTTAGCATGCCCATACTGTACAATTTAAATGGCTATCCCCGCCTCCGTGTAGTAAAACGAGCGCCCAGGCGACCGTCGTACTGAACGCACGCCCCTCGAGCGAAAACAATTCGCACACAATACGACCGCTATACGCTCATGTCGTCCAGCCGACCAGAAGCTGTCATACTGGGCATGCGCAGTGCGAATTTTCGTACGAAAATACGCAAAAAACGGTCGTACGCTCGCTCGAAATTGGCCAATTTCGTAGCTCTGGATCAGGCCCAAAATGCTTTTTATTTTTTTAATCTTTTACAAGGAACAAAAGAGAGGTCCGGTGCTCCAAACAAGCATTATATAACACTATGGGCCAGATCCAGAAGAACGCTTGTGAGCGAATTTATATGCGGCGGACACGTAAAATCGCGTTTTGGTAAGTACTGCGCATGCGCACCATAGAAAATACGCTCCATAACGTAGGGTAAATGTGAACGTATGGGCTATTCACGTATGTGTCACGTAAATCCTTACGTGTGGGCGTGCCAATTCTACGCGAGTCAAAAATACGTCTGAAATACGCTATGTAGGCAGGGGTTTGTATTTAAAGTGTACAGTATGGGTGTGCTTAGCTGCATAAATACGTGTTACACATACGCACGTGAGCGGATGACATCGGTTACGTAGGCAAAAGTTAAGGTAGGGTTTGGAAACGGATCTCTGACAAAATACGTTTATTCAAGGGGTCTGCCAAGGGGAGTGTACAGAAGGTATGCCCGTGTAAATAAGCTACGCGTGTAAACGTATTGCAAGCGGAGTTCTGGATCTACCCCTATGTGTCAACACATACATAAAAAGGAGGTTTAGTTCACAATAGAGCTATATTGGGTTAAGTTCACCTGCCCATCGTCAAGGCAACTCCTGTAGGTCAGACCCCCCAACCGCCTCCCAGCTTGTCCCTCTCCCGCCGCTCGATCAGATTCTTTTTTTTAAAAAAGCTCTGCTGCATGCGCATGCGACAGGGCTCTTCAAAGCCCATAGAACAGGTCTGCGGTCACATGTAGAACGGCTAATACAGGGCTCCAATGGGACACCACCCGAGACGTCGACGAGCAGCTGAACTGTGGGAGCACCGCGGAGGAAAGAATAATTCAATTGAAAGCAAGGTAATAAAGTTGAAACAAAGTTCTGGCATGGCATATGGGGGCTGAATGGAGGCTCACATTGGGGGCAGACACACTGGCAAAAAAAACTGGGGCAGATGGAGGCTGGGGGCAGACATTGGAGGCAGGCACTATCAAATAATGGGGGCAGAATGGAGGCTGACATATGGGTGCAGAAAAGGAGGTAGGCACAAGTGGCAGATAATTGGGGCAGATGGAGAAGGTGGCAATCATTGGAGGCATGTACTGGCATACAATGGGGCAGACGAAGGCTGACAATTAGGGGCAGACACACTGGCATAGCATTTGGGCAGATGGAGACTGGGGGCAGACATTGGAGGCAGGTACTGAAATACAATGGGGGCAGTTGGAGGCTGACAATTAGGGGCACACACACTGGCATAGCATTTGGGCAGATGGAGGCTGGGGACAGACATTGAAGGCAGGCACTGGCATACAATGGGGGCAGATGGAGGCTGACAATTAGGGGCAGACACACTGGCATAGCATTTGGAGGCTGGGGGCAGACATTGGAGGCAGACACTGGCATACAATGGGGGCAGATGGAGGCTCACAATTGGGGCAGACACACTGGCAAAAAACTGGGGCAGATGGAGGCTGGTGGCAATAATTGTAGGCATGTACTGGCATACAATGGGGGCAGATGGAGGCTGACAACTAGGGGCAGACACACTGGCATAGCATTTGGCCAAATGGAGGCTGGTGGCAATCATTGGAGGCAGGCACTGTCAAATAATGGGGGCAGAATGGAGGCTGACATATGGGTGCAGAAAAAGAAGTAGGCACAAGTGGCAGATAATTGGGGCAGATGGAGATTGTTGCAATCTTTGGAGGCAGGCACTAACAAATAATAATATTTAAAACCTTTTATAACAGCATTTGACAAAAAGTACTAGACCTGCCCACTGGGCGGTACAAGATGCCGTGAAATTTTGTCCCTCTTTCTCAAATTTTGGGAGGTATGTGTAGGTGAGTCCCTATCCATCTGCTATATGTGTACTCAGGAGGTCTATATTAAGACACTCAGGTGAAGCAGGTGAGCTTAACCCAATATAGCTATATTGTGAACTAAACCTTCTTTTTATGTATGTGATGACACCTAGTGTTATATAATGCATGTTTGGAGAGCCGGACCTCTCTTTTGTTGCTTGTAGTTGCACAGTGGTCATTTTGGTCCTTGGCTGCACCACTATATTTATATATACACTTGCACACATTTCATATATTGAATTAGAAGCGCGGCCTGTGTTTTTTTGTTACTATTCTATCTTTTAGCCTGGAGCTCATTAAAATCATTGTTAGCCCTCGCTATTTTGTTCTTTTATTATTTAATTCATTAAATCTTTTTTTTATTATCATTTTTATTACACATATCCATAACAGCTTCTGCTCCCAGGGTTGTTCGGTGGTTTAGAAAAAAGAAATCTGTCATCAGCGAGTTACACAAAACTTTTGCTGTCAACCTGAACAGCGGCTTACAGGGAAAAAGTCTCTGGCGGCTTCGCCTTGTAAAACAATATTGCTGCACAATACCACGATTTGGGGACAATGGGCCAGATCCAGAGCTACGTCTGCTAGCATATTTATGCTATCCGGAGTCGTAAAAACACTATTTTCCAAGTACTACGCATGCGCGCGGCAGATGTTATGGCACGTAACTCTGAATGTACGTACCATCCTAATATCCAGAGCATAACTACGAACGAAGGGGCGTGCCAGCCATATAACACCCATAATCATGCTTTGGAGGCGGGGGGGGGGGCATTTAAATCATACAATATGGACGTGCATAGGCCGACAAGAATTAAGCTTGGAAAAGTTAAGGTAAGATTTGGAAAGCGGAAAACGACCAAAGTACGTATGACTGAAGGGAGTGCCTAGGGGGGTGCATAGTAATTACGATTGCATAAATACGCCACGCTTTGAAACGTAAGGGGAACGTAACACCCAAACCACAGATCATTAAATAATATCTATTACTTTAATAAAAAGAAAACGGCCACAAGATGGCACTAGTGTTCCAGCACGTACTTCTCTACAAGCATATGTTTCCAATTGAATAAACTTTATGTGAAATAAAACAGCTTGTTTCATATTACCATTTTTTTCTGTGGAGACCTTTTGATTTAACATTTCCATTAAGTCAGTATAAATCTCAGGGGAGAAACACAATTGGAATAAACTGCATGTGGCTGTAATCCAGACTGTTTCCATCTACAGAGCACTAAACAGAATGTAGTATAAACTAATAAAACTGTAGTTCAGATAGTGTTTACATTTCTGCAGGAATTACATAATACAAACAGAGTGAAATGTTTCAATTGCTACTTTGGGTAAAATTTTGTTAAATTAAGTGAGAAATGAAGTTAGTAGATAGACATAGTTGAGCATCAAAATTTTAATATGTCTAATTTCTGACGTTTATAAAAAGATATAAGTAAAGTAATTGTGGACACATTTAATTTGTCAAAGTACCTAGAAGAATAGCAACCTTTTTTGCGAGTACAATTTAAGCACAATTAAATGAGTTAAAATACCAATCTACAATGGTTATAGCTTCAGTTTTTCAGGTGTACTGTATGCAGTTACTAAACAGAGGATTAAAGTTACAATGACTATAGATGTGTAGCACCTACAGTAGTTACAGTAGTTACACCCAGGGCTGCCGAGAGGGGGAGGGGTACTAATTACCCGAGTCCGGACATACAAGTGGGCCCGGTCTGAGTCTGCACTGGTGCAATTTTTTTTACATTTTTTTTTTCCTCTTTTATTTTTTAATAGAGAATGCAAGCAGGGGGGAGCAGGGCTGTAACTGAGCACAAGGAGGGGGTGGGCGCAGTTGAGCTGGAGCGCTCCTCTACCTGTAATCACGGGTTTTCGCCCCGGCGGGCGGGCCCAATATTGGTTGAGTCTTCATTTAGTTTATAGAAGTAGACAGTAGGATGATTCTGGTTAATTCGGTTTTAGGACTACACACTGTCTAGTCTTAGCCACCTTCTAGTTAATTGCCCCCCTTTATCCCATTGTACTACCCCTTAATAAAGCTGCCATATTTTTTATGCAAAGAATGGTGTTCGTCTCTTTATTTATCGGATATTAGCTGGAAGTTGTTGGATCAGCCCATGGGGTGTAATCACTTGCTAGGGGGTTTATGCATGCATGCATGTATGTATGTATGTATGTATGTTATGTGTGAGTGTAAGGCATGCATGTGTTATGTGTGTGAGTTTAGTGCATAGATGCAGGTATGTTATGTGTGTGCATGTGTGTTTGATTGTTTGTGATCTCCAGCTTTCAGTCTTGGTTGTGCTCCAATGGACCGTAAAGGCTTAGTTCCCAGTAGTGCAGCACCAGCGAGGCGTTTTGCAGTGTGAATGTATGTCTGGATCCTGTCAAGTATTATTATTACAAAGTATTACACTGCTCCTACCCAGCTGCTATTTAATACCACCCGGCTGGCAACATTTTCTGGAGTGAACACTGAAATAGATAGATAGATAGATAGATAGATAGATAGATAGATAGATAGATAGATAGATAGATAGATAGATAGATAGATAGATAGATACACAACAGTACTATGGTTAATCACCAAAGCTAGCACACCATTAGTTGCAAAACTTCAAAACTATTTTTATTACATAAGTGTTCCCATCAGGTGAAAACACACAATTCAATTTAACAAGACAATAGTGTTCAATACAAAGTATTCATAATACATCACCAACTGATCCACTAAATGACTCATCACAACATAGTCGACTGCTTAACCACCTGCATTAAACCCTAATTCAGGCATCTAATACTGGAGAATAATAAACAAAATACCAAATTACCCTCCTATTGCTCTGATTCCAACATGTGACGGGGGCCATTAGCCATAACCCCTATGCAAGGCCCTGGGGAAAATGAGTAAAGCCAGAACAGGATTTGTACCAGTACCAAAGCCCCGAACTCAGGTCCCAGTCATCAACACAAAGGCCCCGTCTCCCATAGTGTGCTTTGGGTGCAGTGAACCTGGTCATGTGCGGCGGGTCTTCCCAAAACAGGGAGAGCCGATGGATTGCAGTGCAGGAAAGGCGGCTCGACCAATGATCAGCATGGTAGTCCACCCTATTCCGGATAATGGTACAGTTGGAGGGCCGAGAGTTCTAGGCACTGGTAGTGAGCTCACCATGGTCGCGGCCAACCTGGTTCCTCCAGGTAACGACAAGGTCCTGCCTCCTGTCAGAGTGATATGTGTCCATGGCGATGTTAAGGAGTGCCCATGTGTGTACTTACCCCTTACCCCTGACCAGGGGCAGTTATGCTGTCTGCCTGCTAGAAAATAAATGAACTTTATATATATGTAAGAAAAACACAGCCCCAAGAAACATCCCAGCAAATCAAACGTGTATAATGTCTTGTTACATTGAGCTGTGTGTATTCACCTGATGGCAATGCTTGTGTAATATGTCATAAAAACTGGTTTTAAGTTTTGCAACTAATGGTGTGCTAGCTTTGGTGATTAACCATAGTACTGATGTGTGTGTATATATATATCTAACATGCACACATTTTTATATATATATACATACACACACACACACACACACAGATATATCGGTCACAATTTCCTGTGCTCTGTCAGGCACCTTATAAAAAAGAAAGGAAGAACATCTATAGTCATTGTACTTTAATTGGGTGCTACATGACCTGACAAAAGGGGCCAGAGGCAGTGCCAACCCTGCAGCCATGGAGTATATTTTGGGAGCTATAAACAAGTCATGGCTAACACTAAGATGTAAGATGATGGCAAGTCATTTAAAAACAGTGCTCAGCACTCAGTTAGGGAATTGTTAACATCCAAAGTAATTCATTATTCCAGGATTGCCTGTATATGAACAAATAAATAGCCTGTCTATCTAATTTGCAGTGTATAATGAATAGACCTATCTATAGTGCGATACAGAAAGGGATTTGATACAGTGCAGAAAATTCTCTCTCTTAAAAAGTAGAACTTTTTACACCAAAAGCTAAAAATGTATAAACAAAAATAATAAGGAATCAGTTATGTGAAGAGGCATCAAAGTTTTTTTGCAAAGGAAGAGGAAGGTGGTGATAGAATGTAAGTAAATATATGGGCTTTGTTTCCTATCAAAGGCACCATTGCATTAGAATTTCATAACTTAAACACAATGCAATGCTGGACCATTGTGCAGGTGTAAAATATTTTATTATTCACTAATACAAAAAATGTATTCATTAGATCAAAGTTTTTTCTTTTTACTAAATTCATATTTTATATTGATTTAGTGCATTTACATTGCGACTGAAGCACACACACTATTGATAACCCATTACAATATACTATATTGTGTACTACCTTGCACTTGTGTAAATACATGATCGCGTAGCTGCATTGAGCTTGTTTTCTTTGTGTTACTTTGTATGCTACCTGCCATACTTGCATAGTCATACAGAGGTGACGTTTTGTTGTAGCGTTCAAGTTAATATTTATTTCAGGGATAGAAATTTTAACATTAATTTATATTTAGAATTGCTTTTTAAATTTGCAAGAACCAAACAACTTTTTTTTAGTAATTACTGTAGTTTGAAGTATGATTAGTTACAATTATTTAGTGTACATTTTTTAATTTCTTTAATAATATCTTATCTTATTCAAGACTTTTGTTTAAGACTCTGCTTTTTGCTGTACCCACTAATATTCTACTTAATAACAAAAATAAGCAATTATTCTAGTAAATTTTCAGCTATGTATATCTTTAATCTTTCCAGCACAGCAGAACCATGAAAAGAAAATTAGACAACACTTAAAGTCTTTCATTTTTGTTAAGCTCTAGTTAAAAACATTGCTATCTACCCTCAGAAGTTAGTTTTCTTTTAAGTGATAGAGATTAATTAATGATTTTAATATGATCTCTATAATGCTGATCCAAGTGCTGTCATCTGCTGAAATGACAGCAGTTGACCATCTAGACCATCTTTTCAAGTATTGACGTGTGCAATGACATGTTGCCTGGCATTGTTATACAAGTAGCAGGGAAATTATGAAATGTCTGATTGGGAAATATTCAGAGTTTTGCTAATTAGAATTTTACATAGATAACTCTTGAAGTAATTTACCAGTTGCACTGATTTGTGTATTGCCAGTATCTTGAACCACAGACTATGAGGTTTTCAAATTATTAACTTTATTAAGTGTACTGGTATATCATGCTACCACCTTTAGGTATTGTGCAAGTTTATAGTGCATGGAACCAGGTACACATACTAGTAACAAGATTAGAACACAAAAACTTAATGTTGAAACAAATGTCACGAGTTAAAGTAGGATATTCTGGTAAAGTTTTCTTATTTATCAAAATAAGACCAAATATCAGATAGATGTGAGGGGAAAAACACGACAGGTTGAGACAGCACTCACAATACTCAAACTAACTTGTTAGTGTTTTCTGGAAGGGTCTATAATGTTTATGTTTGGGATTGGGCAAGGTGGTTTAGTGGGGGTGGGTTAGGTCATGTGACAGAAGGTATATATGAAATTGTTGGGGGTTAGTATTGCCTCTTTGAATTGTCTTTTGGAAGGCTGAGTATATTGCTTGTCTTTTCTATCAATTTACGGTGTATTGTTAGAGGTTTTCTAGCATTTTTACTAGATTGTGTATTTAATTGTTTTTCTGTCAGTTGTTGCCTGTATCCTTTGCTTTTCCTGCGCTTTCTCTTAAATATTCTATATTCTGCTACCCTTTCACTCTGTCCCCTTTTTATTCCTTACCCTTTCTTCTCATTTTTTTTATTTAAAGCTTACCTCCATGTTTCGCCCAGTTAGACAATCAGTTCTTCCCCAGCACTTCAGGGACGAGAAGGCCTTCCCAGGCGCATCGGAGGGAGACAGGCGCGTGCAGGAGGTTCGCGCCACGACGGCAGGGGGTGCACAGTAGGAAGCGTTACGACGTCTGTGGACATCCCGTCCTCGCGCGTGTTGGACGGGGCTGCTGGCGGTGCGTGCGTCACGCAGATGCCGCCAGAAGCTGCACTAGTTGTCATGGCTGCCTTGGCGCGGAGGGGACTGTCATTAATGAGATCCATTAGGAGCAGGAGTGGCCCCGCGGATCGGCCTTTTCAGCAGATGGTGGGCGCCGGGCAGCGGCTGCTGTGGAGGCAATTACTGCGGCTGCAGGATTGCGTGGGGATCTTTTATTACCAGCGGAGCAAGGTAGGAGTTCTGGTCATGTGATGAGCGGTGCTGATAACATGATGCTGCAATCAGAAGGGCATGTTGGGCCACCTGGCTTAGGGATAGTGGGAAGGAGGTCAGGGTCAGCTGTTCTGGTGGATAACAGTAGGATAGGAGGGCTTTCATTGGAGAGGGGTGGGCTTTTCAAATGGGGGTACAAGGTAGAAGTATGGATCCAGGTACCCATGGTGTTGGAAGTTCATATGGTTATGCTGGCCAAACTTTGGCTGAATACAACAGTGACCATGCATCATCTGATAACATTATTTTATTCCTGACACTCCACATATGATTCCGTGTCATGGTTTGCCAGCCAGAGCACCTTTGGTCCATTCGTATGTTTAGCCACTTATGGCAACGGTACCATCTGGCTCCGGGTATGGTAATTTTCAAGTCCCTTCTTCCTCAAATTCAGCATTTGGTTCTCAATGGCCCTTCACCCCTTCAATATTTCAATCTAATCCCTGGCCATATTTTAGTCCCAATTTTTTTTCTCCATCACCTCAGCAATCGCAGTTCCCATATGCTATGGTACCTATGATCCAGGGACATATGGGTCAAATTAATTTTTCCGGTATTATGGGTGCTAACCCAGGTCAATTTACGTTTACAGCTGGAACAAGACAGGAAGTTAGCGGTCAACACCAGGATTTCCAGGGAAATTTAAGTAGTGGAAGAAGGGAAAAGCCCCGGTTAAGCGTTCAGCACCCCCTCCGGTATTATGCTACAAAGCCGTCATCATGTGGGATGTGCGTCAGTCTACACGTGAGTGCATTAAGCGGGGTCATTATGTTGATTTGTTTGTAGTGACTCAAGCAGGCAAAGATGGGATGGCTGCAGCCAAAGGAAAAAATGCTCCCTAGCTCCGGGCACTTTAAGAGCCTATCGTAAGGCATGGGATCAATGGGTCGCATATAAGCGGAGTAGATCAAGCTCAGGTAAGTCGGATGGTGTACTACTTTTACAATGGTCGTGGTTTGAATTTCGAGCTGGTAGGTCCTGTCTTCTCTTCTCACAGGGGTTTCATATTTTACACGTCTTTCTGGTAATCGGGATTTTACGAAGAGCTTCTTTGTGTCCAGGGTTTTAAAAGGATGTGCTCGTCAGTGGTCTCCCATAGTGGATTCTCATAGATCTATAGATTTGACCTTGTTGTCTAGAATCATAGGGGTGGTTGGAAAAATGTTGTTTGATGATTTTGAGGCCAGGTTATTTTACCTGGCCTTTTCATTGGCATTTTTTGGAGCATTTAGATTATCGGAATTGGCAGCTTTGGGGAAAAATGCAGTCGGATCAGGTTTACTTGGGGAGAATGTGGTCATATCTAATTCATCTTTATTGTGTAAAATTCACAAGTCCAAAACGGACCAATTAGGTAAAGGGAGATGGGTTATTATTAATAGGCAAGCGGGAAAAAATTACTGGCCATTGTACCTAGCACAGCAATATTTGGGTAGGGGGCACCCGAGTGGGTCAAATTGGTTAGTTCACAAAGACACTTCCTCTTACTAAATAAAGACTTAGGCTTGGAACCTTCCGTTTATAGTTCGCACTCATATAGAATAGGTGCAGCGACTTCTGCCACTTTAGAAGGCCGGTCTGAGGATCATATTAGGCGGTCGAGGGCTTTTCAGAAATACATTAGGTTGGACAAGCTGGAGGATAATTCTAAATAATGGTACTGTTTAAGTTTGCTGGGAAGATTAACCTTTTTTGTTTTTTAGGTTCATGGTATAGGTAAGTTTTATTAGATTCTGGAGAGTTGTAAGCATTGCGATCTATGAAAGGGTTTTCTCCTTTATCCCCTTTAGTAAGGTCTCCACATTGGCTGACAGGAGGCCCTGGGGGTTTTCAGGAGTTTTTCACTCTTACATATTAATCACTGTGGTTACGGCTTGCCTTCCCTTTCCTTGCGTGTAATTTAGTGCATGTTAGTTAGTTTAAGTAAAAGGTTAGGGTTCATATTAGTAATAGATTAATCAGTTTATAATGTTACTTAAGAGTTGGATCATGTTTCTTTTTATTGCAGGACAAGCGCCTCAAGGCCGTGTGGCCTGGATCATGGGGCATTCTTATATATTTTGGGCAGGTCCCTTTTTCGAACGTAATGCCCGTTTGTCAACCCCGGTAGGTTGGGATATGGAGTGGTTGGGTTTTAGAGGGATGAAATGGGATTTATTTTATCCGATTTTTTTCTAACATGTCTAAAGTTTATGGTGACCCGGAATGTTTAATAATTCATTTGGGGGGGATGAGTTGGGGAACAGTACAGCCTTGGATCTAAAAATTTGCCATGATAGAGATTTGGAGTCATTGAAACTTTTTCACCCCAATATTCATTTGATCAGTCATAAATTATACCCCGAAGGACATGTTGGAGTGCTAGGTCCTTTAAGAAAGTTGATGGGGCTCGGAAGCAGCTGAACAGGGCCATTAGTAATTTTGTAAGGTAATTGGGGGGTCAAGTTGTGTCATATCCTCATAAAGGATATGAAGATGGTGAGCTATTTTGAGATGATGGGGTACATCTATTGGATAGGGGAAATTAGATTTTTGTGGAAAGTTTGCTGGAGGCATTGCAGGGTTTTGGCGCATAGAACATGGGGGAGAAGTTTCTGCAAGCAGAGATGCACCCTTCTAATAATCGACAGGTCGCCCGCCTGACGACGGGGGCCTGGTCTGCCTCCTCCATATGATGAGGTGGGCACATTGAGGGGTGGAGCCGGGGGAACGGGTTTGGGTGGGGGGGTGGCGCCTGAGTTGATAACTTGTTTTTGTCTTAAGTTTCCGGAGGTGACACACATACCTGCTATTGCCACCTGGTCTCAACCCTAAATTCTATAGTCATTTACAAAAATAACAATTCATTAGATTAAAGGGATCAGTTCATTTCAATAAACCTATGTCCCCTATTTGAAATCCAATAGTCAGAGTCTTTATTTGGTATGAATGGCTTGTTGTTGTGAGTGGGGTCATCAACCTTAGTTTGTTTAATGAGTTTGTTACACTCACAATCTTCTAACCTCCTCTCACCTTCCATAAATAAAATACTGCTCAATTTCTTAGATTTTGACAGGGGAAAAAGGCTGCTTGTAGTCACAGGAAATCTTACAACACTATGGATGACTTCATCATTAATAACCTTTGCTATATTCAACAAAGGGTTGTCTGTCCGAATTCTCCCATTTCCCATAAGATATGTTTTAACTGTATACTATGCTTTAAAGTTATCAGATTTTCCTGTCAGTTTCAAATATACAAAATAGCCAATGATGAAGTATGTTGGAGGAAAAACAAAAACCAATGAACTGAAACACGCTATAACATACATCATTACCAGAGTTTGGGAAGTAATTCAACTCCTTCCAGAGAAATAAGTGGTTAGAAGAAAATATGTCAGTAAGTTGCATGACATTTTAATTACAAAGGCCAAGTTTAAAAACCGGGTTGATTAGGAAATGTATCTAATGCAAGTGCTGTAGGTTTGGTAAAATAACATTTCAATGACGACAATAACTATCAAAGAGTCAACTCATAGCATGTAAAAGTGTTTATACTATACATCATACGTATGTGCAGTGTTCTGGAACTATGCACGGAAGAGGTGAGTAAACTCCCCTGTCATTCCCCTCTGTCTATAGAGCAACCTTAAGTTATATGTTCAGATCTGTGTCTGTACGCACATAGATCTCCTAAACTTTGCCCCATGCAGCTATTCTGCATGCCTGATCCCGCCCTTGTATAGGCTTAAATGAAAATCTTAAGACGGCCATGGCTGTTAAAGTCACTCTTGCTTATATTACTATATTTTGGTCAAATTATTTTATTACATCAAATTTTCCTTACTAAGACTGAAAGCCACATATATATATACATATACATTATTTCGGAAGCAAGCCTGTTGACTTTGGTAAATGCGGCTTTTCATGTGTGCTTTTTTTCTTGCTTACTTACTGGGAATTAATACAACGGGGTAGATCCTCGGTTATGGCATAGAGGGGAATTACGTAATTCTCATACGTAATTCCCCTTGTTTGAAGGTGGGGCGCATTGTTGCGTATGCCGACTCTTAAGAAAAGGGGGCTGTCCCCCCATTACGCATGTCATATCTCTGCCATGAAGGTGGAGATAGACATGCTAATGAGGGGATGGGGCAGGGGAAGCCCCGTTGCGCTCAGGTATGCAGCTGTAAGGCTGCACACGTCCTTGTAAAAGTTAAGGTAGCATAATAGACATGTAAGTGTCCAGATTTACTACTGTCAGCGGGGAGTGCAGGGGGCTCTGAGAACGGCCATAATGACCTCAGGTGCCCATAGGTCTGGATCCAGCCCAATGATTTGAAAAATTGTTAATAAAACAAAAATAAACTGTAGCACTAAGATGCCTCAAAAGAGAAAAAATAAATTATACAAATTTTATAATAAAATATTGTGGGCCTGATTCAGAGATCCGGAACGAACGATAGTTCCGTGCGTATATTTATGGTCAGATCGATTTTGCATCAACTGCGCATGCGTAGTAATAGTGCAACACCATGTACGTTGAAGTTAAGGTCGGAAATGCCTTAAGCTCGGACTTGTGAATCGGGTGGAGACTAATGCGACCCTAAGTGTTGCAAAAATATACGGACCTAAGGATTTGCATAGAAATGGGCATGGGTTGGCATTTAGATGAGGGAAAGTGGGCGCGCTTACAGAGTTAGGGCCCTAAATATAAGCAACTAATACACATAGAGTTGGAAGTGAGTGCGGCCAGTTAGGGCAAGTCATATGGAGGTGGAAGTTTAGGTCCGGCCGGAGGTTGCGAGGGGAGTGACTGTTTATTCTGGTGGGTGTAACCTGTTCCGACCTGCCACTTAGATGCGTATATTTGCGGCCCGATCGCCGACGGATCTCTGAATCAGGCCCAGTATGTCCACAATCGTATTTCTAAACAAATATATATACATTTATTAAACAAATCAATGACATAAATATATCATATAAGAACAATAATATACAGATCTGAGTTGAGATAAATATAGGATTCACCAATACGGATATAAAGAATCCATTTAACAAAGTCCTAAAACTGTTAAAAAGTTACAACGGAAGAAACCTTTGATGGTACCAACTGGTTTAATCTAGCACGCAACAAAACGTAAAAATTTCATGAACTGTTATATCCAAAGAGAGAGGTCTGATGCAGTTGGTTGTATTTATCTGTAAGTGCCTGGACTATCTGCCCCATATTGGAAATTTGGGTAATCAGGGCACTGATTGCCTTGGTGGTTTAAGTCTCCATTTCCTTTGTTGCATTTATTTTTTTTACCAGTTATAATGCTATGACAACCAGAATACCACTTTTCAGAGTGCAATATCTGACTGAGACCTGATCTTTGCTATATCCCCTGATGGGGAGATAGGTTTATATGGTGGGCACTCAGCAGGTTGCGGCCCCTGATAGCAGCTCCTGGAAGTGTAGTGAAAGGCAAAGTAGACTTTAGAACTAAATTCAATTTGCAGGGAGCTGACAGGAACACCAGTACAGCAAGGAAGGAAGACACACTAGTGTGAGGGAGAGACATGAAGGCATGTAATGATAATTCACACGGCAGTGCTAGGCTGTATAGTAAATGGTGCAGAGATGGGATACACATACTCAGAATAAGTGTAGTGGTGGAATTCACACACAAAGTGCTAGATGGCATGATATAATGGTATGGAGATGGATTTAAAAACTGGTGCTGTGTGAGAAAATGAGAGAATCAGAGTGTATGTCTCTGTGTCTGTTAGAAATATTTTAAATTTAAGTGAATTAGAAAATAAATAACTTTAGTGATTTCGAAATTGAAAACATGGGAATAAACAGACAACTACTCATTGTCTTCTACAATTATATCCAAGTGCCAAAATACAAGTGGTGTAATTAATAGAGTAACTCATGTGTGTAATACAGCTTATGCACAGACCTCTTTCAGCTTGTTATTAGTCCTTTATTAAAATAAATAGAAGTATAATGAAATAAAAATCTCTTCATACAAAACTAGCATAAATAGAAAATATGGTTCCATATTTATGTTTTCAAGAGCAATGTGCAGACATGGGCTACACCATTGGGCCTACATTCCAGTCTTGTTCAAGCCCTATATTTTTTATGTTTTAAATAGAATACACTATATACTGCTACACAGATTAAGTCTTACATTAATTTAGTACTCGGCTTTTCTTTTTTCAAGGCAGGATCATTCAGAGCTTGAGCAGAATTTCCTGTCCAGAGATGAGATGATTCCTGGGATTGATATACAGGCAAGGCTGAGCTACTGCCCAGAAGGATGAAGTGTACCGTGAGGCTACTAGGAAATTTGTGTTTGAAGGACAGTGTTTTATGTGTGTAGCTTAGGGTGGGACTCAATATGCTACAAGAGAATATTATGCTCAGCAATTGTAATATTTGCCTTTGGTGTTATATTTTAAAGTTGGATGTTTGTTATATGATATTGTTTTATATCTAATTATTTAAAATGTTTACTTTTATGGCATCTTGTGGTTTGGCAGTAATTAGTCTCACTGGTGCGCCACATAAATAGTTTAATATCCTTATATCCTTTTGAGATTTGGTATTTGTGTGTGTGCTTATAAGTATTTTGAACTATAGCGGGAGAACCCTATTTTTATCCTTATGTGATATTGGTGCAGTCTTGTGTATATAATTAAAAAATATATATTATTACATTTAATAAGACTCTCTTTAAAATACTCCCTTCTTTTCATGCACTACAGGTTGGAGCAAGCACAGGTTGCCATTAAACTTCTAGGCATGCTGGTACTTGTAGTACTGCAATCAGCATGTCCATTGCTGCCAGGACATGCTGGCATGTAGGGAGCCATAAGTGGTGAGTAAATCTCCTAAACTCCTAGAGCTCATGCAACAAAACCGGAAATTATTATCAAGTGTATGGTTTAAAATGGGTCCAGTAGTAAAACATCCCTATGTTTAGAAACGTCTTACATTTTTCACCAAAAAATGTGCCTACCATAATGACTACATTGTCAGTGGTGGACAATCATTTCTATTTTGATAAATATATGTGTTTCTGTCCTTCATTTTGCCAATAGTATAAGCTTTCTGGACCTATTTTCAAAGGTTCCATTATCTGATATTGTTAAGAACTGGAAAAAATGAGAGCATCTACAGTATAATGCAAAGTAGCTTTAGTATCTGTACTTTTTCAGAATATATCTTAATTTTCATTAAGAATATTAGTAAAGCAAAAAATGTCTCCATCTCCCCCTTTCATTAAAATATTGGGCCAGAATCACATTAGAAAAAGACTGGTCATTTCCATACATCACACATGGAAATCGCCTGTGTGTAGGCATACGCAGAATTTAGTCAAGTTACTCACAAAACACGTTCTTTTTCCCACCAGCCCAAATATATATTCGCATATGTGGGTGCAAATTTTGTCCCAATTGTGCTTCCCCCTTACTTGTAAATAAAATTTGTTGTAAGTCCTGTAGCTTGGTTATAAGATGGGAGAGCTGTAACATATTTTATCAAATAAGCATCCACAAAATCACTCACATTTTCTGATCAGCTTACCTAGAGAGACAGTGGCGTTTTCGTGCACCTTGGAAAGCAAATAAAGTAGGTATATTCTGATTTTCTACCTGTAGTTTCTGAGATCATTTTGTTGATAAATGCTTCCAAAAATGTTTTATTGGTATATTTCTGAATTAGTAATCAGATTTAAATCCTAAATTAATACCCTTTGAAATGTGGTTAAGCCCCGAAGTTGCAATAACTCTGGACTGGATCCAGACCCCTGAACATTTTCCGTACATGTGGAGGACTGTCCATCCGCTCATTCTTTCCTCTGATGAAATCCGAAGGGATGAAACGCGTCAGAAGAGTTTCATTTACATTATTGCACCGCTAGCACTTTAACATAGCGATCACCTATTCTACGTTTTGAGAACCAATTACTGGTCTGTTAAACTGCAATATTAAGGCCCGTATTGGATCATATCAAGGGAGAGCCGTTCCATTCAACTCCATCAAAGGGAAGCTATTCACCTTTTCCAGCTCCAAAGAGCAGTGTGTTTTAATCTATGACCTAAGTGGCTATCAGCATCTGCACCTGTTACACGCTGCATATGGCAGCAGCGTGTAATCATGCCTCTGTAATTTTGCTGGGTACTCCAGTCCTGATTTCCCCTGCAGCATCTCTCTTGCTAGGTAACCTGCTTTATCATCCGGCAGCTGGATTACCTTAGCCTTCTTGTCATGTGCATTTAGCAGCCAATGGGGATGTGGCTCTCCCTTTAATTAGCTGCCACCTGTTACATTCTCTGCTGGTCATAGATTCTAGTTGAGAACTAATTTCTGGTCCGTTAAGCTGCAGCATTACGACCCGTATTGGATCATATCAAGGGGGAGCCCGCTCCATTCAACTCCATTAAAGGGAAGTTACTCACCTTTCCAGCCCCAAAGAGCCTTGTGTTTAAATCACAATCTGAGTGGCTATCAGTTTCTGCACCGACCGACACTGAAAGGCTTTTACAACAGCTAATTTGAATCTGAACAGACGGAGAGGAGAAGCGCTGCTAGTCCGTGGAGGATAAGTATCACTAATTTCTCCGTTCTAACCATTTGCTTGTTTGTATCTGATCTGGGTTATGGACATTGCCACAAAAAGCTGGTTTTTCATGTAACCAGTTATATTCTTTTATCCATCGAATAGTAAACTGTTCTACCATGCTATACTGATCTGCCTATTGTGCGAACAAACATCAATAGGGAACTTTTGGCTTCTATATAGAGGAAGCTTTGCTCTGAGGAGTTGGACTTATCCCTGGAGTTTATAATCTTTTTATAATAAGGTGGTTAACGCTATTTATATATAAGTGCTTGTTTACATCTGGTCCATTTTTTTATTTTTTAGTTTATTATATTTTATTGATTAATTGTATATCTTTGATCTGGTACCAGAGAGTGTTTGTTATTGTTCCTAATTAAAAATTCTGAATTGAAACTAGAAGGCATTTATTTATTTTTTATTAAATATATATTTTATCTTTCTATATATTGATTGTGACTGTTAGACCTACACAGCGCTGGTTTTTTCCTCTTGAGCTTTTGAGTGAACTCCCCCCTATCACACCCCTCTCTTTTGCGTAACAAGTGTGACTTACGCTAGCATAAGGCAGCCTTAAGCCACACTTCCGGATCAGAGGTCCATTCGACCATTGATCCAATCGTAAGTGGGCGTTGCTCCCCTCCGCCCACCTTAGCGGGTGGAGGGGAAGCACTGCTCTTTGATCTTAAAAGCCATCATACGAAACTAAGTTCCGTACGATGGTTGTTACATTAGTTAAAGTTAACGTAACATCTGGAAGGCGCATGTGTAAGTGGGCAATCGTTTCCATGTATGGAGCCGAACCTCCATTGTGATATCTAGAAAATTGAGAAATAAATTTTTTTCCTGTGGGAGTCAATTTATAAACAGCTGCTGTACTTAGGGTCTGTGCTTCTCCCCTACTAAGGAGCTAAAAAGCCTCCCAACTTCAAAAAGGTAAAAGAAATAAGTATTCTTTTACAGGGCGCTTTTTTTTTTTAAGTGCTTTGACGACAGTCTAAAGGCGATTTAGTCAAATCGCCTTTAGTGAATACGTCGATTTGTATATTTAACATTGCAAACATCTGGACGATTTCAGTCAAGTGATGTTTGCCGGGTTGATTTTGCCTTTAGTGAATACGGCGATGGCCAAATCGCTGCAAAACTCCCGCGATTTGAGGCGGTGTGGCCCAAATTGACCTTTGTAAATATACCCCTCTGAGTGGAACACCTGAGGATGGCATGTTTCTATCAGAATCAGACTACACATTTCTCTGTTTGGAACACCTGAGAATGGTATGTTTATACCAGAATCAGATTACACATTTCTCTGTGTGGAACACCTGAAGATGGTATGTTTATATCAGAATCAGATTACACATTTCTCTGTGTGGAACATCTGAGGGTGGCATGTTTATATCAGAATCAGATTACACATTTCTCTGTGTAGAACACCTGAGGGTGCTATGTTTATATCTTACGGCAAGGGGACCAACATATACGTGAGAGCTTTATTACCTCTCTCAACACTAATGACTGGAATATAACCTGCAAGATTAAAAAATGTCGATTTTCTAGATATCATCGAAAGTGTTGATGATAATGGAGGTATTGCAACTAATGCATATCGTAAAATTACAGCCACCAATAATGTACTCCATTATGAGAGTTTACATCCCCCTTTGGTGCTTTACAACATCCCAAAGAGTGAATATTTAAGAATTAGAAGAAATTGCGCCTCTTTAACACAATATAAGAAAGTGCATTGGAACTGAAATCTAGATTGGTGGCAAGAGGTTATAACAAAAAATTGCTTAGAGGCATATAACAATGCACTATTAATCCTGCGTGACATTATAGTATATCCTAGGAGAAAAAAAAACTATCACCAAAAAACATATTAGATTTATAGGTAACTACTGCTTTGAGTAAAAAAAATAGTTGATATCATTAACAGGCATCTATTTATCATCAAATCTGAATGTTTTTGCAAGGCTTGCAGATTTATTAAAAAGACACCTCAGGGGGCGTGTCCTGACGGTGCAAGAGCTCAGACGCACTTTAGAAGAGCTCCGGCACTTCCTCGTATAAGATACATGATTACATCAATTGTAACACAACCCTTATATTATACTGCTGGAGTATCCGTGTAAGGTCAAAGAAATTGGAAAGAAAGACAATTTAAACAGAGACTTTTAGGGCCAGATTTACTAAGCTGCAGAAATGAACCCTAACCCTACCTGCAGCCTGACCCTAATGTTCTCCTCCCCGCAGCCTAACCCTAAGATACCCATCCCCACAGCCTAACTCTAAAATTCCCTGAACCAAGTAACTCTGGTTTGGTGCTGGCAGCAGCAATTTCCGATGAATGAATACGTAAGTATGAAACAGCAACTTTGTCCCAATGTACCTGGAACCCTGTCACTACTTTGAATGGCTTTTTCTTCTATCTACCTATGACACACCTTTCTGGCCTCCTCCCACTGTTATATCATAGAATAACAATTTACTTTCCGCTATTGAGACCTTGAGTGCATTCCAGTGTAGAAAGTATTGGCTGGCACCCTTTCACTGTCTCAACAAGTATTGTTCTTCAGCAACCTATTGCTGCATGCCAACTTGGATCTCAGTGAAAGTGATCTTAGACTGCAACTGTTGGGATTTACACCTCTAATCTGCAATCCGGTATTGCAACCTTATCGCCAACATCCAGATACTGCATAAATACAATGCTGAGTATATCTGTTGCTTGTGTTATCTAGTTATCTTTATAAGGTTCTTTTTGTGGTTCCGTTCCTCATGTTATGTAAATGAGAAGGGCATAAAGGGTTGAGCCCATCTGCAGGTTCTAAATCTGAACTATTCAGGGATCAATAAGTGTCCTAGTCTTCTCAAAGTGGTCCTCCACTGATCATATAGCCCCTTAAAACACAAACAAAAAAAACCCATAACATTTTTATAAACAATGCCAGAGGTCTTTTCCAGTGATGCTCTGGGATATACATGTTCAGCCCAATACAACACTCCCTCAGCCTCTTAGTAGACCAACACAAGATTCACCCCCTCCCCGACCTATACTCAGAGATGAGAAAGGTGAAAGGGGAGCTAAATCTCACTGAACAGCAACGAAACTAAACCAGAAATTTTATGAGAAAGAAAATAAAACTTTAATCGAAGAATTCCTAGCAAACATTAACCTGCCCACAATCCCTGAGGATTCTACCTCCTCCCTGTCAGGTGACTATGAAATATATTGAGCAGACCATCAAATCTCAAAAATCAGATATGGCCCCAGGTCCAGATGGAGTCTCTGCTGCTTACTACAAAAATGTTAAGAAATTCTGATTCTCCACCTCCACACTCTGCACCATGCATGGCCTGCATATGTTTGTTACTAGCATAGAAACATACATAGAAACATAGAAAGTGACGGCAGATAAGAGCCACATGGCCCATCTAGTCTGCCCATTTGTTTATTGAAAGTACGCCGGGCGAAGCTAGGGTAGCCTTCACCAGGCGTAAGGAAGGGGCCATACGCCCGCACAGGGGGAGTGCCAGGGGGGAGTCAGCGATGTAACGCTGAGCGTTAGCATGCTCAGCGCTACATCGTTGATCAGGATCAGGCCCCTTGAGTGCATTCCAGTGTAGAAAGTATTGGCTGGCACCCTTTCACTGTCTCAACAAATATTGTTCTTCAGCAACCTATTGCTGCATGCCAACTTGGATCTCAGTGACAGTGATCCTTAGACTGCAACTGTTGGGATTTACACCTCTAATCTGCAATCCGGTATTGCAATCTTATCGCCAACATCCAGATACTGCATAAATACAATGCTGAGTATATCTGTTGCTTGTGTTATCTAGTTATCTTTATAAGGTTCTTTTTGTGGTTCCGTTCCTCATGTTATGTAAATGAGAAGGGCATAAAGGGTTGAGCCCATCTGCAGGTTCTAAATCTGAACTATTCAGGGATCAATAAGTGTCCTAGTCTTCTCAAAGTGGTCCTCCACTGATCATATAGCCCCTTAAAACACAAACAAAAAAAACCCATAACATTTTTATAAACAATGCCAGAGGTCTTTTCCAGTGATGCTCTGGGATATACATGTTCAGCCCAATACAACACTCCCTCAGCCTCTTAGTAGACCAACACAAGATTCACCCTCTCCCCGACCTATACTCAGAGATGAGAAAGGTGAGAGGGGAGCTAAATCTCACTGAACAGCAACGAAACTAAACCAGAAATTTTATGAGAAAGAAAATAAAACTTTAATCGAAGAATTCCTAGCAAACATTAACCTGCCCACAATCCCTGAGGATTCTACCTCCTCCCTGTCAGGTGACTATGAAATATATTGAGCAGACCATCAAATCTCAAAAATCAGATATGGCCCCAGGTCCAGATGGAGTCTCGGCTGCTTACTACAAAAATGTTAAAAAATTCTGATTCCCCACCTCCACACGCACCATGCATGGCCTGCATATGTTTGTTACTAGCAGTTGCTGCTATAGCTCTCTCTTCCTCCCTCTGCCTTTTATTACCTTCTGGCTGCTGTGTTACTGACAGGTCACGCAGCCAATCAGAGCTGGAGACGAGGATCTATTAGCCAATCACTTGTCAGCAGCCCCTTTATAAATCCTGGCAGCACTGTCACTTGCTGCCAGTTATAGCTTATGGTTAGCCCAGTCTTAGCCTTTTACTCTTATCCTTGTGTTCCCTTCTGCCTCTGCCTCTACCCTTGCCTGTTCCCATGTGCTAGCGTTGTCACCCTTGTGGTGGTTTCTCTGAGTGAGTGCGTGAGACAGTGCCCCAGTATGTTCAGTCTTTCTTCTGTCTTTGGCATTGTTGTGTCATTCGTTAGAGCTAGTCCTTTTATGCTTCATCTTTATTTCTTGTTTCCTCACCCTTCCGGGGGACGTTACCTGCTAGGTGTTCTTCAGTCCAGCCTATCCCCACCATCAGGTGCTCTAGTGAAGCCCAGGCCATTGTTAGACTCTGTGCCCTGGCGTCATTCATAACACTATGGCTGTGCTGTTTGGACAGCCTGCCTAGCAGCAGCCAGTATCTGCTCAAGCAGCCAAGAAAGAAAGAGTTTTTGCTGCTATGAATTTCACAGCAGCATGCATGCAACTCCTATTTTATTCCCAAAGTCCAACTAACGATAAAAATGGCTCTGCAGCTCTTGGTTTAGAGGGTTAATTTCCTTTTACTTAGACCTCCGATGCCTTCATATTTATGCCCTGTTGTTAGCATTAATTTATTTAATAACTCCAGTCTACCTATAATTTTCTCTCTATGAGCTGACGTTGCTTGCTAAGCCACTATACAGATTTCACCAACGCTATTAGTTAGGTTTATTTACTCATTTATTTAAAGAGAAGCCTGCCTTGTATTTACAAGGAGCTGGTTTGAATTGCACGGCATGTGTGCTCCTGACCTCTGATGCTTTTGTACCACCTCTGCGACTAGCATTATTATCCTATTTAAATCTGTGGGCGCTATATTTCTAATTATTATACAAGACTCCTATTGATATTAATGGTCTGGATTATTTAACCAATTAAACTGAGCCACCTCTGCATTTACATGAAGTTGGTTTTACTTGATGTGGATTTATATATTCTTAGCAATGTCTGTTTAGTATAATAATTCCCTTTATTAAGTGATTGGGGTTTGAACCAGCCTGATAATTTAATTCATCTTATGTAGGCTATTTTAGCCTTTATTATACAGCCACTCTGGTCTGTTATTATGTTTAATTAAAATGATTGGGGAATCAGTTCTCGCAGACTACTAACAAATTTGGAGATACCTTTACATCTATTAATTTGGTTATAAATCTAAGATTTTGTTACTTCACCATGGGCAATTATTGACCTTCTGGGCTTTCCATAGTCCGCTTAACCCCAGGTACATTAAAAATATATTTCCTATACAGCTATACAACCTTTAGGTTAATACAGGCTAATAATAAGGAAGCTAGAGTTTTCAATATATTTTAATCACTTTTCTAACTTCCATACACCTTCCTATCCTATTATATTTTGCAAGTTCTTCATTAATTTTAAATGTATCTAATAAAATTTCATTTTTTACTATCCCATCAGAGACTGTGAGAGTTTCTAAGAGTGCGCACTAGTGATTCCTTTTTTCTCCTTTACTTCCCCACATAGACCAAAGTTGGAGTTAATGCAGAGGATATTTGTTACTGCTATATCCAAAATTTACAACAATACTTCCCACGTAGGGCTATTTGAAAAGCATTCCAGTGACCTGGAAGACCAATCCCACACTATACAATCTACAGTGACCACTCAGGCTAGAACCATCCAGGTGCTAACTGAAAAGTTAGATAATTTGGAAAACAGGCACCACAGGAACAACCTGCATTTTGTAGGGATCCCTGAATCTATAATAGATGATAAGCTTCTTGAATACCTTATCATATATATGGTTAAGAAAAATATGAAAATCTGGCTTGATGCAACGTAATCTTTAAACATGTTAAATTCAGTCTTACTCTATTTATTAACCCTCTCCAGGAACTTTGCTGACTGCTGTGCACAACTGCCTTCATCTGAGGATGTATCTGCAATGTTTAAGGTGGAGGGAACCCCATTCATATGGAGCTCTGCTTCAAAACATCCACGCCTGAAGGGGTGGAATGAGTTGCCTTAACACACTTCACAACACTTCCCATACTCTACCTTCTGACACACAGCTTCACATTCAAGACAGCCACATTCAGCACATCAGACTTCTTTCTTGGAATGTCATTCTGCTGGAGAACAGTGGATGTTTGCACTCTCAGAGATAGCTGGATAGATGAATGCATTGCAACACCTTATAGAATAAAATGCAAGGGAGTTGCTTTATTTTTGGCAAATCATTTTTTTTATATTTTAACTCTAAAGGATACGTTTCTGTCGGCTATTTCTAGACCTAGAAGAGCCCAGGGTCAGAAAAAAATATTTCTGGCGCCCACCCCCTTCCTAAAACTAAAAAAAAAAGTATGCTTTAAGCAATTTACTTCCAGTCCTTGTATGTGCCCAGTTACATTTATTTCCAAACCTTGTATGTACCCAGTCTGTGTGTCCAGCCTCCATTTGTGCCCCGTCTGTGTGTCCAGCCTCCATTTGTGCCCCTTTTGTCTGTCCAACCTCTATTTGCACCCCTTCTGTCTGTTCAGCCTCCTGTACTTACCCTTGCTGTCTCTCGAAGGAGCCCTGTATACCCAGTACAGGCTATATAAATGACGGCATTTGTGAGCCACAGTTTATATGACCGCAGCTCAGGAGAGGACAGAGTGACTCAAAGGGGGGATACTTAAGGCTGGGTGCCCTCCTTTGGTGGCATCCCTGTAGGAATGCACGGCTTGCCCACCCCTTAAACACACCCCCTGGTTTCTGTTTCTAGAGGTTATAATTAACAATTGCACATATGTATTGAATGTTTATGCTCTGAACACTATGGCTTCCCCATTTTTCAACTTCTTAACTGCCTTTCTTTCTCAGAGAAATCTCCCCAATCTCATTGTTGGGAGTGACCTAAGCAGTGCCAGATCCAGAGATAGACAGATCTCCTCCTAGCCGGGAACAGTGACTCTTTCATTGGTAGACCCTTTAAACCTTTCTGATCCCCCTTACTCTCATGGAACCCTGGCACGTCATTTACCCTGGTGATCATAAATTTACCCATCTTTCATCAGCTAATCAGCATGTGTTTTGACTATTTAAAGAACACCCTTGTTGAGAGAGGCTTCAACTGGTGATGTGTTAAGCTCGGATCATGCACTTATCCATCTGTTGGTAGACTATCCCCAACACTCGCCTCTGGTGCTTCCCAGGCTGTTTGTCACAGTCAGAGGATTTCCGCCAGTTCCTGGCTGTTAAATGAGAAAACTATCTTGGCAAAAATATAGATCACTGGGATGACCCGATTCTGTTCTTGGAGGCATCAAAAGCAGTCATGAAGGGCCACATAATCACATACATGGCACATAAGTGTAGTGAATCATTAGCAAAGTTGCAGTCCCTTAGATTAGGTTATATGTAATAGCAGATCTCCTAATATTTACACCATTGATTTTATATCCATGAAGTGCACACTTTACATCCAGAAGCTGATTGCGAATCGTATTATTTGAATCTATACCGCTTAGCCGCCAAATATTCAATTAACGGGATGTTCTTCCAATATCATTTCATACGGTATTGACATGGTTTTTGTTTGACTCTCAGCTTAGTTTTGATGTTGGACTTATATATCTAATCCATACTAGGAACTGGTGCTGCTGGTCATGATAAATCTTTACATGTCTTGGTACCGAGCATGTGGCAGTGGTCTTATTGAGATGTAAAGAACCTTGCGCAGGAAAACATCAGTACATTAATGGAAGCAGAAGCATTTATAGAAGGTTTATTTTTTTTAAGTTGAAGCTCTGGGCTTTGTAACATCAAGCAGTATTCTGGATAAAGCACTGGACCTTGACAATTTAGTATACACTGCTAGCGTCTGCCTGTCTGACATCTCTGAATCTGCACAGGGCTGGTTATAGAGGACCAGTACCTGCGCCCTAGGAAGGTCAAAGTGACCAGGCTGCACTTACTAGCAGGTGTCATAACAAGCAGCCACTCGGTCAACCTATGCCCTTACACGTCAGCACACAGGATCAGCCCCTTATCTCTATACCACCATTGTTTTGAAAGTCTGAATTTCAGTTACTAAACTATCGAGAAATTTCTTAAAAATTGGTAGAGGAGAGAATGACCATTCACAATTGCTTATATTTCATATAGGTACATAGAACAGTTAATTCTTACATTCTATAAAATATTCTTTGTTGCCAGTATATTAATGAATAAATTCTTAAACAGGATAAAGGATACCTGTTTAGTTTTACATGTGAGTCTAACCACTCCCCAAACATGGCCGTTGCAGGCTATTCAAATACACATATAGCAAATGGATAGGGATTCACCTACAGGAGGTGCCTTGACGCTGGGCAGGTGAGCTTAACCCAATATAGCTATATTGTGAACTAAACCTCCTTTTTATTTATGTGCTGACACATAGTGTTATTTAATGTATGTTTGGAGCGCCGGACCTCTTTTGTACCTTTTATAATTAACTGATCATGATTGCCATTATAGAAACTAGGGTCTTTTCCCATGGGTGTGGGTCACCGGAAAGAACGGTCCTGGGATTTTGATTGCTTATGCCTCAATGAGGCATATTGATCCACGGATCACTGAACATGGTGCTCCAAAAGTTGTGTTTTAAACTACCCTAACCCACCATCTCCCGCATCCGGACCCTAACCCTCCCTTTCCCGCAGCTTGACCCTAACCCTGGAGAGGTTACTCACCTTACCCACGGTCCGGGTCCTGCTGTAGCGTTTCCGAAAAGGAATGGGTAAGTATGCCGATCAGAATACTCACTAATTCAAAAAAAAACTTTTCGAAAATGGAGGGGTATTCGAAATAGGGACATCCGAAAAGGAACTTTCAGAAATACTTCATTCTATGGTGGACTGCAACCGTTTTCTCATAACAGAGGGAAGAATGGGATCTTTCCTAAGAATTTCATTATTTGTTAATGACATTCTTAATTTACTTTGTATTCTCACAGCACATTCTGAATTTCTTACCTTGTATGTACTGAAGGTAGAGCCCAGTGGCACAACTACCTTGGTGCAGGGGATGCAGCTGCTATGGGGTCCCCCCTGCACTCACACAAGAAAGCTGTCAGAAGCTGGCAGCTTAAGATTGTGCAGAGTACTCTATGTATAAGAGCGGAGTGCTGTTTCAAGCAGCCACACTTCATACATGTCCTGCCTTTACCCAATCCAGACTCAGGCCCCACCTCCTTGCCAATTCTGCAGCTTTAAATAATAATACCAAAATACTTATCATCAGAGGCATTTTGACATTATATATAAGAACTTTCACTGCATAATAGCAGAGGGCAATGTGAATGTTCATATGAATGTTCAATGTTTTCCAGAGGAGTAGAAGAATGTTTGCAAACTATGAATGTTCTCAACAAGGAGATAACAATTTTACTGGATAGTACATTACCTAAGCATATTGCCAAAGGGAAAACGTGTACATTTTTTTTCTTATTCAGAAATTCATAAAAAGGATATACTGTAATGATAGACTATATTGTACTAAAATTACCTATAAATCATGCAAAGCAGAAGTTCCAAAATGTGTATACAATGTTTTATTATTAACCTAAATAGAATTATTACTTTGCAAATTTATATGGTCATTTCAAAGATGTAAGATATGGTAGCTCAAGAAAGTTTCTTAATTCTCTTAAAAATAAATGATTCCCCCCCCCTCCTATTTAAGTAATACTCTTATATTGTTTTTGCCTGGAAAACAAAAATAATCCTTAAATATAATATACATTGATTGATACTGAGAACCACTCTTGCCTGGGACTCACTTTTGTTAGAAAACATTGGCATTTTCTCTGTGTTGTTAAATAACTTATGTAAAGGAAATCTGCCAGCGCTGTGTAAAAATCAATAATAATTAATGTTGATTATAAGAAGGATATTTATTCAATTATAAAAACAATATAACTTGTTTGGAATTTATAAAAAAAAAACAACAAGCAAACATAAATAAATAAATAACCATCAATCTATATCACCATAAAACCAGTCGGTACTAATGATAGTAGCGCATGCTTTTGTTGAAACAAGCTAATGTTTAGTAGGAATTACACAACAATACATTCACTTCACCATCAAACCATTCAGTACTAATGATAGTAGCGCATGCTTTTGTTGAAACAAGCTAATGTTTAGTAGGAATTCCACAGCAATACATTCACTTCATCTGGAAGATTTTATAAAAATCCAAATCCAATTCCTCTGTGTGTTGAAAAGATGCACTTTGGACCTGTGCATTAAACCCTTATATCCTTCGCTGCTGAGACCTTTCGATCACCCGGAAAGCTTGCATACCAAGTTGTGGAGCGGGAGTGCTTATTTGACCTGGCGGGTCTGTGTGGAGTGGACGTGGACTGACGCCTGCCCGGGTGAGACTCTTGTAAAATTTTACAATATGTCAAGAGAGACACAAAAGTAGGACTATTTATGGTGCACAGCCATAGAAACTTTTTTTTGTTATCTATATATTTTCGCTGGGTAGGTAATTTTTTTTGCTTGTGCAAGATTTTATGGAGTTTAATATTTGTTGATAATAAATAAACGTGATATTTTTCTTGATCACAGTTTCCTAATTGATTACATGTTGTGATGAGTTTCTATGACTGCACCATAAATAGTCCTACTTTTTTCTCTCTCTTGACATATTGTAAAATCTGGTGTTTATTTGGACTAAATAGGTGGCACTCTCATTATATATTTTGTGTAGTATTAATGCCAGTGCAACATTGTGTCTTTCTATAGTTGTAGTATGTGAGACTCTTTTGTATGTGTGTTCCACTTTACAATTTTGTGCTGCTTGTGGGGAGACCGGGCGGTACACTCAGTGCGTGCCGTGGAACACCTGCTAATTATTTCTGCACATCTCCGGTCCACCAGTGTGGTAACGCTGGAGTAGATGAGCCCTGCCTGCTTGCCTTTATTCCGCCCAAGTATCCATAATTACCAGAGACAACATTGGAGGTTAATACCAGGGATTATACATATACTATACAAAAAAGTTCCCAATGGTATCTTGTTTCCACACCAATCGGAGGTATAACAAAAGTGAATGGCGGGAGCTATATTTATTTACAGCTTCTAATTAGAGGTCTGAATAGTTATTTGCTGCAAACACCTGAGTAAAAGTGAGGAGCCCCTCTTCATAGAAGTCTGTAAATAGGAGAGCCAAGTGGCCTCAGTTCCAGATTAGTATGTTTTGATATGTGGTGCTATTGAACTTTCAACATTTTGTATACATAAATCATCTTTTCAATGCTCAGAGGAATTTGATGTTTAGAAAATCTTCCAGAGGGCTACTAACGTGAATATATAGTTGTAGATTGATGGTGATTTATATTTGTTTGCTTTTTAATGAATTCCAAACAAGTTATATTGTTTTTTATTATTGAATAAATATCCTTCTGGTAACCAGCTTTGATTATTATTACCCAGCGCATCCAGATTTCTTTTATGTTGTCTATTTAAAACTGGAGGGGCAGATCCAGTTTCTGGTGCAGCACTCTAGGTAAATGCATTATCTATTGATTTTTTTTAATAAGAAAATAAAACACAAGTTATTTCAAAGAAAAATGTTTCACTTATGTACTCATACTTGTTACCATTGCCTAGCATATTGCACTACCAGAGCTGAAGTACACTGAAATATTGACCCCAGGGAGAAGTAAGAAGTCAGTAGGTCTGGGTCTCTTCATGAATATTTTGTTATTGTCAGTTAGTGTATAGGCCAGTCACTCCCATTTTCTGCTTAGGTGTGCACTATGCCTCTGTCCTATAAAGAACACCAAACCAAATTACCCCCACTGGTTCTTAGGCTGACATGGCAGAATTGACAAGACTAGCAAATTTATTTGTGAAACATAGTTTAGACACTAGCCACTGAGATAAAAAACTAAAATGGCCTCAATCTTATCTATTATATAAAAGCCATTAATATTTTATAGAAATTAGATTTTTTTTGGACATACTTTCAGTTAAAACCACCGACAAATGAATTTGACTTAGCCAACTACTTTGCATTACCAATATAGGACCATCTTTATTTCTTGTAGACCAATGGTAAAACTGGTGACCCTGCTAACAGAGAAGTCTCAAGTTATTAAAAAAAACAATATTTAAAAAAGTGTTTAAGATAGGTAATTAAAACAATACAATTAAAATTATATGTTGTTGAAACAATGGGCCTGATCCAGAACAACGATGTAGCGCTGAGCGTGCTAACGCTCAGCGTTACATCGCTGACTCTCCCCTGGCACTCCCCCTGTGCGGGCGTATGGCCCCTTCCTTACGCCGGGTGAAGGCTACCCTAGCTTCGCCCGGCGTAAGGAAGGGGCCATACGCTCACACAGGAGCGTATGGCCTCTTAAGTCAGCGATGTAACGCTGAGCAATAGCACGCTCAGCGCTACATCGTTGATCTGGATCAGGCCCATTCTCCCTGAGCCCTCTCTCACTTTCACCTCCTTTGAGGTAGCGACGGCGGCCGTAGCTCAGGATCAGGCCCAATGTTTCTAACGATAAATCATTACATGGTATATTTCCCCCAAAAATTTATTGTTTAGGACAAATTTAAAAATGGGTGCACGCAAACTGAATTCAAGTTGTATGACTTCCTGCATTAAATAGTTTATTACAAATTACTGTACATTACATTACTATTTCTTCATATGATTTTATTAAGATACTAAATAATCATGTTGCACAGGTAATATAATGAGATCTGTATTTGTAAAACACATATGGATTTACAGGGTGTGGGTCCCCGCTTAGAAAGTCTGATTTTCGAAAAGTCAGACTTCTCCGAGCCAGTTGCGAACTGGCTGGGATTTTGATTGCTATGGCTTAATGAGGCATAGCAATCGATCCACGGAGCTCCATTCAGCTAAATGGTAAGTAAAAATAGTCCCTTCCCTAATTCTAACCCTCCTTTCCTGGCAGCCTGACCCTAACCTTTCATCTACCGCAGCCTGACCCTAACCTTCCCCCTCCCCTGCAGCCTGACCCTAACCTTTCCCCTCCCCTGCAGCCTGACCCTAACCTGCACAGATAGTTTACTCACCTGTTCCTGGTCTGGCGATAGTAGTGAAGGAGGTGCGGTGGAGGGATATCGCAGACAGCGGAAGGATAGCGGTAATTGCGAAAAGTGAATGGATAAAGTATGCCGAACGGCATACTCAACCATTCACTAAAAGTAGAAAGCGGTAAGTATTGGAAAATGGAAACTTTCGGAAGTCCCATTTTCAGCAATTAGACTCTCGTCCTGGAGAGTGAAACCGGGATTTACAAATAAAGTGATTTTTTTTGCCGGTAATGAAATTAGAGTGATTAAAATTGTTTCTTTTTTGTGTCAGTGTTTGGTCATATTTGAGGATCCACTTTCAGTTAAGTAGAAGCACATAAGAAGAACTTGTGTACTAAAGGCTGGAGATCATTTTATAGCTCTAGAGATAAACAAAACCCTCCTTTTCCCAACAAAATCCATAAACCAATACAAGGCAAAGCTGATAGATAATTTTAATCTCACAATCATCTGATTTTCATATAAAAAAAGGAGACAGAAAAAAAAATGGAGGTAGAGAATGTAGTAGTTTTGTGTAAAACACAAATTATGAGTAAGGAATAAAATTGAATTAGACAAGCTCTAATAGTCATGCCACAAATGCCTACAAAAAGCAACAAATCCTGCTTAATATTGATAAACTATTTGATTAATTTGCAATAAAAAAAGCTGTGGCAACTTTAATGTAAAAATAATGAATACAACTGTTAGGTATACTGATAAATAATGATTGGTTGTTTGGATATACACATGTATTACACTCCAAATATGTTTGCTTAGAATGTATGCAAGTAAAATTGTTTCTCCCTTTTACATTCTGCTGAGAGAATTCAGTTTTGTGGTTTGCTTTTATTAAAGAATTTCCGTGCTTCAACATCATTGAGTGACACTGAACAGCGAGATGGATGCTGCCTCCTGTACTCAATACTTTCTTGAATTGCTTCCTTAATCACCTGTAAGAAAACAAGATGATATTAACTGATTAACAAAGTACAAATATTTCTGTTGTTCGAATTGAAAATGAATTAGAAATTTTGCACAGTATTCCATTCATTGGCTAAATATTTAAAGTATGATTATATTAATTAGCTAACTGGACAAATCATTAAGGGATTACACTAAGGTTTTTTGTTATATGTTTGCTATTCCCATTACCAGAGATCAAACTATAGTACACTAAAGTTTAGCTAAGTAGATTTGCAGATTAATGTTTGGATTTATATTTTGGCATACTTCATGATTGCATTATATATCTATACACATGGTTCCAGTTTCTAAAGAATAATGGTACAAGGTAATTTCGGTGGTTTAATGCCAGAAAAATAGACAGTGTATGAGAAATCTGCACCATGGGAATAATTTGGCTCTGGAAATCCCTTTAAATTTGTTGATCTGAACATTTCAAATGATCTCACCAGCATAGTATCCTGTCTATTTACAATGACAGAACGAATAAGATAACAAGGAGACCGAATGTTTATGTCTTATACTATATTATGCCTAGCTTCAGCTAAATATTTCTAACAGGAATTCTATGACACCTTATAAAAAAAAAAGATGATAAAGAATGATAATAACAAACAATAAGGATAATAATAACAGCTAGAGTAACAGTAAAAAAAAAATAAAAAAAAAAATAATAGTGGGATGTATATTGAATGGTTGGTTCCTCATCTATAACTTGTAAACTTAACTGTATTTTTTATGTTTATGTAGCTCAAAGGACGGAATATATAAACAATGTCAAATATACTGCTAAAAGAAAGCGTTATCTGTCTCACAGAAAGCAATATGAAATATAAAATACTAGTCAAAATCCCGTCAAAGATGTGAAAAAGTATTCCCCATTCATGTGTCTCCAACCTCTCAGTATTCCTAATTCATTTCTCCCCATCCACCCAATATTCCCCATCGTGTCTCCAGCTTTCCAGTATTTTCCATTCATCTCATTATAGCTGCCAGAATTTCCCATCATGTCTCTCTAGTTTCCCCATTATTTCCCATGATGTGTCTCCAGCTGCCAGTATTTGCCATCATGTGTCTTTAACTTCCAGTATTATCCACCATGTCTCCCCAGATTCCAGTATTCCCCACCATGTCTAACCAGCTCTCAGTATTCCCCATAATGTCTCTATAGCTCTCCATATTTTCCATAATATTTCTCCAGCTCCCAGTATTCCCCATTCATGACACCAGCTCCCAGTATTCACCATCATGTGTCTCCAGCCTCCCCAGTATTCCCCATAAGGTCAGAATATAATATATGTAAATTGATATAATTAAGTTTAATGTAGATGACAGGGCTCCAGAACTGCACCTTCCAGAATGTCATGCCCTGTAGTCCCACCCTCTTCCTGAAAAGGGGCCAGTCAAATCAATGGTTATTATGTAGCTCTTTTAGATCCCACTGTGAGAGTCTGAGCGAAGATGGAGAGATGTACACCCGGGCCTGAGTGTATGATGTGGGGGTGTGGAGCAGAGAGGTACAGGAAGAGGGGTACAGGGCAGTTGAGAGGTGTGGGAGTATAGGGTGAGGGGTGCATGTATAGTGAGAAGGAATCAACAGGTCCTATCTCTGCTATCTAGCCATAGGTAACAGATGAGGCTCTGGGGGGGTTCAGGAGAGCAGGTAGGTGTGAAGCTCTGCTCCCTACTCATGTGCACGTCTTCCAACATGACCCATTCCATTAGGTACAAAACACCCTGCTCCTCAGTTTCCAACTGGCAGTTACTATGGTAAGAGACAAGTAGCTTTTCAGTTGTGCAGTATATGGACCCTAATGGAATGGGTCATGTTGGAGGGTCTGCATGTGCAGTAGCATTATATAGCAGCATTATATATTATATAGTAGCATTATATATATATATAATATGAATGTGTTATACCAGGAAAGGTAATGCTTATGACACCTCAGAGACTGTGCACAGTGCAATCATCTCTCTAAAGGGCACTGTAGAGTCTTGTTCCTAAACAATTTAATATCTGGGAAAACGGGATAGCTTAAGCAGCTCATCTCTATATATAAAAGCCATTCTGCTCCTCACCCATCATACGCATGCGCAGTAGCGTCCACACGCTACAGTGAGGAGCAGAAGCGCCCCTCCATATGCCCCAGGCCCCCTTCACTCGCTTACCTGTCCGGCGCCAGCAGTTGCTTCCCCCACTCTTCAGCCGCAACCTCGGCTGATGTCATGGCGCCCAGACTCCTCAAAGCTGCAGTTCTAGCACTGTGTCTGTGGTCAGAGCAGGGAGGCAGGGGAAATGGAGTTCCCACTGCTCCCCGTTCTGACCACAGACACAGCGCGAGAACTACAGCTCCCAGAAGTCTGTGCGCCGGGACATCAGACGGGTTCTCCTGCTACCTCGGCGCTCAGACTCAGGAGAGCTAAAGTTATTGCGCTGTGTCTGTGGTCAGAGCAGGGAAGCAGGGGAAAAATAGTTCCCGCTGCTCCCCGCTCTGACAACAGACACATGGCGAGAACTACAGCTTCCGTGTGCGCCGGGACTTAGACTCAGGGGAGCTAAAGTTCTTGCATTGTGGAGACATGATGGGGAATACTGAGGGGAGGGCTGGAGATACATGATGGGGGGGAATGAAGACACATATAAGGGTGACCACTTCCCTTTGCCGGTGTCTTCTCTCTCCATAAAGCTATATAGAGACATAACAGCATAGGTAAGTAAACAGGTATTATACTTAGGGTAGGGTGGTTAGTGCTGCCATAGAGGAGTCAAGGAAACCGGATTATCAGACGTTTCCTCATCCTTCTCCCTAGCAGCACTAACAATGGGTTCTACCTAAGCACTCAAACATAGGGAGGGACAACCACCAACCTGTTATATTACCGCAGTCAATACTCTCCTCCCGAACCTGGCATCTGCAGAAGCCAGGACATCGACCTTGTAATGTCTGGTGAATGTATGGGCGGAAGCCCAACCCGCTGCCTTGCATAGTTCTTCTATGGAGACCGACTCCTTCTGAGCCCAGGATGCTGATAAAGCCATGGTAGAATGTGCTTTTACTGTTAATGGTGCTGTTAAACCTGACAAAGTGTAAGCTTCTGTGATGCAGGATTTTTATCCACCTTGCTATGGTGGCCTTGGACACTGCCTGTCCTCTCTTATTCTCAGTACGAACAACTGTTTGCACTTATTTCTTTAGTTCTGTCCACATAGATCTTTAGAGCACGTACTAAGTCTAAAGAATGAAGTAAAACTTCCTTGGGATGTTTGGGCGAAGGGCAAAGAGAGGGCAGGACAATCTCCTGATTGATATAAAAAAAGGAAGAGACTACCTTGGGCAGAAAGGTAGGGTTTGTACGAAGAACGATCCTGTTCTCATAAAAGCACATGAAAGGTTCATCCACCCAGAGAACCTGGAGCTTAGAGACTCTCCTGGCTGAGGTTATCGCTACTAGGAAGGCCACCTTCCATGTTAAGTACTTGAAGTCTACCGTCTGCAATGGTTCAAACGGAGGCTGCGTGAGCACATGAAGAACTATATTAAGGTCCCAAGGAGCGATAGGATTTTTAAAAGTCGGCCTGATATGAGAAGCAGCCTGTATGAATCTTTTGATGTAGCGATTGTTAGCCAGATCTTGGTCTAACATGGCTGAGAAGGCCAAAATTTTAACGTTGATGGAACTCACAGCTAGGTTTTTGTCTAGACCCTCCTGAAGAAAATCAAGTAACCGACTTGTTGAAGGATGATGACATAATACATTTTTATGGAGACACCAATGAGAAAGGTAGACCATATTCTATAAAATACTTTGACAGTTGAAGGCTTACGAGCTTTAAGAAGAGTGGAGATTACTTTTTCGGAGAATTCTTTCTTTTTCAGGAGTTTACGCTCAACAGCCAGGCCGTCAATTGCAGACCCTGGGGGTTTGAATGGAACATTCTTCCCTGTCTTAGCAGTCCTGGGTAGGTCGGCAGTCTCCAGGGCTTGTCCAAAGCTAGCTGAAGTACTTGGGAGAACCAAGGTCTTCTCAGCCAATATGGCAGGATGGTTATGACTGTGCCCTTCTCCACAGCTATCTTCCTCAGGAGGCATGGAATGAGAGGGATTGAGAGAAAGGCGTACTCTAGGGGCTGTCAGGGCATCTGTTGCATGTGCTTGCCCTTCTCTGTACCTTGACATTTATGCTCTTACTTTTGCGTTGCCCTTGGTAGCCATGAGATCCATCTCGGGAGTGCCCCATCGATCTGTAATCTTGCGAAAGATTACCAGGTCTAATTCCCATTCTCCTGGGTCGACTCTGTTCCTGCTTAGGAAGTCTCCCTGGATATTCTCTGCTCCTACAATGTAGGCTGCTGAGAGACTTGGGCACAGGTGTTCTGCGGGTCTCGGACATGAGGCTTTTGCTCCTTGTGCCGCCCTGCTTCCAGTGGCCCTGGCATACGGCTCCCCATCCTTGGCCGCTTGCGTCCGTCGTTATTATGATTGGAAGTGATATTCTTAGAGGCTTTCCTGCACAAAAGTTTGTCTCGTGACCGCCACATGAGGTCTTGCCTTGCCATCTGGTCTAGGCGCATCACTTGATCCATGCAATGCGGATCTTTATTCCCTTGCTGTAAAAAAGCAAGCCTGAAGTGCCGTCATATGAAATCAACCCCATACATCCGTCTCTGGGGCTGATGACATGAGACCTAGTACCTTGAGGTACTCTCCTGACGTGACTTTCTTCTGAGGTACATGACCTCTTGTTGTATAGTGTCTACTTTTGCTTGCTGCAGGAAGACCTTGTCTAATGTTGTATTCAAAGATATGTAATTACCTGAGTAGGCTGATGCGGACTCTTTTTGTAGTTTATTAACCACCTGTGTTGTTCTAGAAGTTGTAGTACTTGACCTGTGTGGGCGACTGCTTGTTGTTCTGAAGAAGATGCTATCAATAGGTCATCTAGATACGGTCAGATGTGTATTTCCGCTTGCCTGATCACCGCCATGAGTGGGGCTAAGACCTTGGTGAAGGTTCTGGGGGATGTTGAAAGCCCGAAGGGCAGAGCTCTATATTGAAAGTGATGACCAAAGATCATGAATCGTAGGAATTTCTGGTGCCCTGTGGCGATGGGGACATGCAGGTAGGCGTCTTTGAGATCTATTAATGTTAAGATCGCTTGTGGTAGCAAAGAAGCTAGAATGGACCTGATAGACGCCATCTTGAATTTCCTTGCGTTGACGTGCAGATTGAGAGGAACCATTTTTATGACCCCTTTTTGTAGTAACTGACAGATCTTAACGCAATGCTCTCTCTTCCTCCCTGCATCTGGGATGTTGGGACTGTGTTGTAACCCTGAAATAGAATGTTGAGAACCCACCTGTTTGAAATTGTATTGTTCCATACGTGGAAAAATCGTGCCATCCTGCCTCCCACTGCAGTTGTTGCTGCTGGGCTTCCTCTGGCGTCATTGATGGAACGGACGAAAGGGTCTTCCCGGTCTGCTACCTTGTCCACGAAAGGAGCTTCTGGTTGTACCCTGTTGGAACCTTCTCATATAGGATCTACTGGGCCTGTATGCTCTGGTCTCTTTATACTCCGGTTGGGTGGTCCTTGAGAGCCTGATGAAATGTGGCCTCTTTACTGGCTTATCTTGAGGCAGCCAATTGGATTTTCCACCTGAAGTTTTCTGAATGAGCTCGCCCAATTTTTGTCTGAATAAATAGTCTCCCAGGAATGGCAGGGAGACCAAACGATTTTTGGACTGTCCGTCCGCCGCCCAGGGTCTAAGCCACAGGGCCTTTCTGGCCACTGATGCAGTTGCCAAAGATCTTGAGTAAAGCTTGACTAAGTCCAGGGACGCCTCACACAAAAACTCTGTAGCGAGTTGAATGTCTCGTATTGTCTTGTGCAGTTCCCCTCTTTTGACACCATTTAAGAGGTTCTTCTCCAGATCTTCACACCACGTATGCATTACCCTGGATGTTACAGCTGAAGCGATAGCTAGTCTCAATGTGGCACCAGTGAGACAGTGTACCTTTTTGAGGTTTATTTTGATTTTTCTGTCCATATTGTCTTTGAACGTATTCGCATCCTCCAAGGGAAGGGTAGTTTTTTTAATATGCGGGAGATCGCTGCATCAACACGTGGGGGTTCATCCCATGTCCGAGATTCCTCTGGAGTGAAAGGATACATCTTATATATTCTGTTGAGGGATACTGATTTTTTCTCAGGAGACCTCCATTCTTCTGAAATGATCCTTTTAATAATTTGTGACAGGAAATACTCTAGTCTTCTTTCTTGTGTCCCTGAATAAGATATCTTGAAGCATGGTGTCCTCTTTAGCTTCTTGTACCTGCAGCACCTTATAAATGAGTTTTAGAAGGTTTTCCACGAGTTCTGGATTAAACAAAGCCTCTTCTTGTTCCTCCATCGACTCTTTATCTGATCCAGAATTGGCTGAATGATATATCCCTTCTTCTTGAGGAGACCCTTCCGAATCCTCCGATAGGGTTGACCTTGGTCTTTTCAGGGACATCTTCTGTAAATCTTCCATTGTAATAAAAGTATCGGCCAGTGCCGACTTCATTAACTGGACGAACTTGGCTAAATGCGGAGGTGGGAGTGAGTGCTTGATGAACAATCAGTGTAAGTTTTAGATGACACATCCTCCGGCAGGTCAGTATCACAAGATACACACTTAGATGATTTAGAACTTTTAGAAGGATCCAGGTCTTTCCTGCTTTTGCTGGTTTCAGACCTAATAATAGAAACATACTATAGTTACCTACCTAACTGCCTAACTACACTAACCACTATCTATCTATCAGAGAAAATAAGCTATATAGGGGCTCACCCAGACCTCCTGGTCGGTGGTCGCTTGTCCTCCATGTTGGAATCCAAATCACCGACATAGTATCCTTGCAGCAGCGTGTTTAAGTACCACAGGACCGGAAATATTGAATCTTGCTGCTTCCTGGAGATGTCAATATCCTATTTTATGCTATCTACGTAGCGATTGTGTACATGCGGTAAGAATAAATAAGAATGATGTTAGATTCTTGTATCCAGAGCCCTAGGCATCCCTGTTTCTATTTCAGTAAGTGAGGAATTATTTCCCTGTGGTGACAGCCATTTCTGATTGCAAAGTATTAAAATGTTTTGTGAAATGAGAAAGTCCTGACCAGATGTATCCAGCTTAGCAGAGAAACATCTTGAAAGCTTGGTGTGACAGAAAAGGCTTCTGTATATTTTTAGAAATGATGGTATTCGCTCAGCTGCCATGCATGAATCACATTCTTTTTGGAAATGTGTCCCTGTGCTGTAGCACAAAACAAGAGACTAAATCCACAAGCAAAATGTGAAATATGCTATTTATAGTTTTATATAACTTGCTTGGTAGTGAGAACATAGTAACTGCCTGGCACAGTGCTTAGATATTAGAAGGCATCATGTGACAGTCAGTATTCTTATTTGTATAATCAGAGTAAGAACTTCCTTACTTGTCATGAAACATTTCATAATACTGACATGAACTTTCAAAATATTGCATAATACAACGGGACGTAAATACAGCTTCAGCTCTGCTCATAAGCCAAGGAAGTGTGTAATAGTAGACAATGAAAATATGGGGCTTGTGCCAATAACTTGTGGTCATTGCCTTTATTCATGGCCCAAGATATGACAGGGTGTCTGAAAATGTGAAACATAACCCATGCCCTGCTTTATTTAATGCTGATTCATAGTTTATATTTAAGCAACTGAAAGGTTAATAAAGAATGATTAAAAGTTTACTGCTACTGTGTTCACTACTTATTACTGTTATTCACACACACATATATATGTGTGTGTGTTTAATATATTATATATATTTATATATATATATTTATTTGTATAATAAACTCATCCTAATATTCGCTCTGTCGTTCAGAAGCTTTGACCACCAAGAACTGTTTAAAAGCAACATCCTAGTAGCGGAGAGTGCAGCTGCTATACTGTGTCGTCATGGGGGTACATGGATGCATAACAAGCATCGAGGACAGTGACAAGCATCTGGAGAGCAAACAGCCAGTGCAACCACATCGCATTGGATGCCCTTGCCCACAATACTTATTTCCTGAAATATTCTGTACTGCTGTGGTTACTGGTTACGTAATGTTAAAGCCTCCTCATACAACTAAGACTTGTGAAGAGATAAAAAAAAACAAGGCATGGAAGATAATGAACGGTAATAAAATGGTGGACGGACACTAGTCTAACACAACTTAAAGAGGTTTGAAGCATTTCGATGCTTGTAAAACAAGAATGTGGCTGGAACAATTCCAAGAATGTACAGTACAGGGAAATAAACATTGACTTTCTATAAACCCCTGAACAATACCCGTCTAGCACTACAATGATAACAGCGACTATCACATGAATATTTATTTATATAACAACTTAGACGATGGGATTTGAAAATCATGCAGCGAAGAGTCAATATCTGGATGTATATATATATATATATATATATATATATATATATATATATTTATTTGCAATCAGAAATGGCTGTCATCACAGGGAAATAATTCCTCACTTACTGAAATAGAAACAGGGATGCCTAGGGCTCTGGATACAAGAATCTAACATCATTCTTATTTATTCTTACCGCATGTACACAATCTACGTAACGAAACGCTACGTAGATAGCATAAAATAGTTACTACGCATGTAGTAGCTAGAATCGCAAAATTAGGCACGTATGTAAAAAATCACGGTGTTGTGAATCCGGCCCAATATTCTACATGTAGTAAGTGAAATCCGGGTGCCAAAAGAAGGCACCTATAATAAGTCCTCCGTTTTTGTAGATAACCATTGTATTTTACCATAAGAAAGAATGTACATGAGGGGGTACAGTGTAATATCCCTATTTGTGTTACATTTGTAGGACACAGACAGCAATGCTGCAATCTCACGTATCAAGTTCACTCAGGAGTACAAACTCAAACCATCTGAAAAACACAAGAATCTAGATGTCAATTCTATTCTCACCACAGAAATCTCAGAGCAGGGCGAACAGATGTTCTATAAATTCCAACTACGATATGTAGCTACTTCTAAGACAAGTGGTATATTTACACTGAAATCAGTAATGGCCACAAAAGAAAGTTGGCCTCTATCAGTGCAATTGGACCCCTAGCACTAATGAGAAATCCTGCATGTCATTCCAAGCACTTTGGTCTTTGTTGTAAATATTTTACGCTACCTATGTAGTGTTTCGTTACGTAGATAGTGTAAAATATTTACTACTCGTGCGCATTAGCTCTGCATTTAAATAGGCACGTAAGTAAAAATTAAAAATTAAAAAACGCAGTGGTGAATCCGGTACTTTAACATTAAATCATTTTGAACAAATAAAGGGAATTTCTTGCAAATGGCTAATTCTAAAGCTATTGTTTTTGATCACAACTGGTCTGTTGAGTGGTTAACCTAAAAATTTGAGTACTTTACAAGCCCTAACTTTATCAAAAAAATACATTATTTAAATCTATTTCTGACCAGTCAATAAGAGAGAAAAGCAATTAAATACCCTGGATCTTGTCAGATACTACATTTCTGACCAGGGCTGATAAAATCCAGTAAATGAATCAGGCGTTTGTCCTTCCTAAAGGGCCACATCATGGGTTAGGCATTACCATAATATTTAAGATGGGTAAAGCGTATCCTAATAGTCCTACAGCAGAGGATATATGCAAAGCAACAGGGTAGTCATATCTCCATTTCACCAGGTAATATTGATGTGAAGTCTGATGAGAAGGCTCAGTTTGGAAGCTGCACTCATTAAAGTTTATTTTGTTTTGGATTTGTATTGACCTAACCCACTTTCTATATTTGGATATGCCCTACTGTGATACCTGCCCCAGAGTAAGAACAGAAATAAGCGTGTTATTCTTTTTGCTTGAACATTTTGCCCAAAAGTTTGCTTATGATTTTGTCATTATACAGCCTGAAAGGTTTCTAAAACTGGTGGGCTGGAGTATGATTACATACCTTCCAGGTGGATAAGTTTCCTGTGTCTCAAACATTCAAGGAAAAAAAATAAAACATAATAATTTGCTTTAAAAAAAAATAATTTAACATACAAACACCATAAATACGAATAAAATGAGGATATGTCAATTGTCATCCAATTTACATACTGGTAGTTAAATCTAAATAGGCTTTACATGTATTCAATGTAATTAAAGATTAACAGAAAGCTTTACTACAAACAAAATAAGTAAATATGAAAAATAAATAAATATGTATTTTATATAGCATACACACATTTATATTGTTGAGAGTGTTGAACTCCATGAGATCATGCAGTCTTTTAAAGGCCTCATTTGAGTACTGAAAATTAAATGTTGAGAATGGAGTTTCTGGTTCATCAAAAATATCAAAGTCTGCAAAATCCTTTTCTTCCATAGTTTTTCTGGGAACACCTTTAAAAAAAATTGATACCATTAGACAACATTATTTAGGGGTAGAACATATTTGCATTAATTTCTCCAAAATGTTTGTTTCAGTAAAAGAAAAATATTCATATTATCTTAAATGACACTAGCAATTATGATCAGTAAGGAAAAGAAATTTCCAGTATGATGGCAGTATTAACAGCACAGCCAGCTATGCAATAAACATTTCAGTAATTTTAGGCAACTGCATACCAATGACTTCTAATTGGTTAATGCCAGCACTTAATCACAAATCTTGTGTGCTGAATGCCACAGACTCTCATGTGTATATGGCATAATTATGTGTTCTGCGCTGTAAAGTCAAACATTCACATTTGGGTTGCATTTGGTAAAAATTTAACCTATTTTATTATTAAATCTTTTTTTTATTTCTATACAATTTTTAGTAAAAATAATACACATGATTTTCTTTTGTTTGATCTTCTCTTTCTTTGTATGGAAAGTATCATCAATGGAAACACATCACAGAAACAGGGAATGTATTATTAGCCAAGAATATAAGACATGCACATGATGAGTGTCTCCATGTCCAATGACTGGTATAAATGGAATTCCATAATTTAAGATGATGCCTTGTGTAAACCTAAACTATGTGAGCAGGATTTTATCTTTTATCACCAGTTTTTTTTTTTTAAAATAAAGTCAGAATTGAATTTATTCTTCTTACTGTTCCCTTTTTAATGTCCACAGTTAATTTCAGCACAGTGCATAAATAAGGGGAGATCTATAAATACACATACTAATATAAATATTTTCATATATCTCTCTGTAACATAGATGGATCTAAAATGCTATTTTTAAATAATTAACTGGACCTCAATAAACTCCAATATAGTTTATTTTCTGCTGTCATTTTATATCATCTATACCCTTTATTAATAAACCAGAGCTCCCAACATGTTCACTGTCCAAGTCATAATAGTATTGCTTGCCACATTGGGACATGTCACCAAGGCACACATAGCTATTCTGTTTGGCAAATTTTAAGCACTGTAATGGGATAAACCATGACTTAGATATAAAGTACAGCAGAGCAACAAATTACATGAACTAAAGAGGTCAACCTCAGGGATACAGTAATTTAATATCATGTTGTGTTGGTTTGTGAAAGCTACAGTATGTTGAAATATCTTAGCCAAAAGTAAAAATTTTATTATGACTATAAAGACAAAGATATCATCTTGATTGCAACAGACGTACCTGGAGCTTTGAACTTTCTAAATTCAATGTTAGCCAACACAAAATGAATCACAGTAGGACAGTCTTTTTCTACAGATGGGTTTTTTGGTCGAAATACGTAACACTCCTTCATTCCTTCTCTGTCAAAGACATGTGGATCTATCTTTGGAAACGGAAGTTTATTCATGCGTGCCCACTTTTCAGCGAGTAGGAGTTCCTTTTGTCAGAAATAAACATTTAAAATATTTCAAATTCCTTTTAGAAAGCAAGCATTCTTTATAGAAAAAAATCTGAATCTTTGAAAAACACATCTTGTATTCAAAACAGCTCTCAGTTTCATAGTTATATTAAGTATTGACTGCAGTCAGGGAGCAACATCACATGTTTGTGAAATGAGCATAAGCTTCACCCCTAATGAAACATGCTACATTAGAGTGCTGTCCATATTGATTAAACCCTGAATGCCAGCCAGTCAGTTAGATTACATAACTTTATTAGCCATAATGATTGAAGGTGAGGGAATTATAGCCTGTTTACTGCCAGAATTCCAGCCTACAGAACTGATATGAATGGGGAAGTCATGATGTGCGAATAATTATAACATCATCATAATAATATTGTGGTACAGGGTTGGAAAAGAAAAAACCCCTGTCCCGCTGTCTTGCCTGCCTTCCAGCTTGTTCCAACACGTAGACGACTAGAGGCAAGGATTATTTTTATCACTATTTTAAATTTGTCCTGTGCAGCCATGCAAATAAGGTCTGAGTTTGGACAGGACTGAAGCAGAGTTTGGCAGGACTGGGTGGTGCTTATATGTCCTGTTTATAGCTTTGTGAATTTTAGGAGGTATGGAAATACATTACTATTTAAAGCAAACACCATTGGTACAAAGTTACTCCCACAAAAAAATTCACAGAGGGCCGCTGACAGCATAAAACATAATGAAAGAAAAAATAGTAATGGTGACAGTCACCAGCATTATCAATGTATTCCAATCAATGTTTAAGAAATTTAATAATGACATTTACAAAAATTGCAAAACTCACATTACTGTAACCAGCAAAGCCTAGAGCCAATTACCCCCATACTTGCCAGGCAAATCAACATGCTGTCCCTTTAAAGCTTTTACGGTAACTAGCATTAGACAAACGAACGTCAATGGAACCATAAAGAGGGCACTCCCCACCATGATGCCATCCAGACCAAGGCTGGTTTCACTAGGGGAATTGTCCCAGAAAAAACATGCAAACCCCCTACAACATAGGCAATGCTAGTAATGAGCACCACTAGGGGTCTCTCTGCAAACAGGCCCCCTAGTCTATAATGAATGTGATT
>WWET01001304.1:343132-355739 GCA_011038615.1 Limnodynastes dumerilii | reverse complement strand
TAATACTACCGCATGAAGCAAAAACATTAATTCTATAATGCTTAATGAAGAGGAAAGGAAATGACCATCCCGTCTCCTTGCATAATTCCTCAACTGACGCTGCTTCTTTCTCGGTCTAAAGGATGTTGCCAAAGATCTAGTAAGGTGGGCCTTTAAACTTTAAACTGAGGTTCCGATATATATTTTATAATACTACCGCATGAAGCAAAAACATTAATTCTATAATGCTTAATGAAAGTGTGAGGAAATGACCATCCCGTCTCCTTGCATAATTCCTCAACTGACGCTGCTTCTTTCTCGGTCTAAAGGATGTTGCCAAAGATCTAGTAAGGTGGGCCTTTAAACTTTAAACTAACTGGAGGTTCCGAACCCTTTGCTTTATAAGCCTGCGAGATGTAAGTCCTTTTCCACTTGGAAATGGATGCCTTGGAAGCTGGTTCACCCTTATTTCTTCCTTCTTTCAGGACTAAGAGCTGTTTCGTAGTTCTGAACAATGCTGTGTGTTAAATATAAATATGCAGAGCTCTCACCAAGTTTAGGGAATTCAGCCTTTTTTCCCTAAATTTTTTTAGAATTAGGATGGTAATATTATTTCCTGGTTAATGTGAAACTACTTTCGGCACAAAAGCAGGATTAGTCCTTAAGACTATTATGTCCTGAAAAAGTTTAAGTAAGGTTCTTCTCACCATAGTGCTTGTAATTCAGACACTCTTCTGGCTGAAGTGATGGCTATTAAAAAAGCAATCTTCCAAATTACAAATTTAATGTGCACATCCTCCAGAGGTTCCAATGGTGACTCTGTTAAGGCCTCTAGCACTAAGTTCAAGTCCCATGGTGCCTGTAATTTTTGAAGACTGGCCTCTTCTTCCCTGCTGCTCTAATAAATCTCATTATAAACTTGTCTTGTGCCAAGTCTCTATCCAGTACTGCACTTGGTACTGATACTTGAACTTTTAAGGAGTTGGTGGCCAGACCTTTGTCTAGTCCTGCCAGGATGAACTCAAGAATGTCACCGATAGTAGCTGTATTTGGAATAATTTCCGCGTCTTTACCTGGTTGAAGACCCTCCAGATCCTACAATAGGTACAGGAGGAAGAGCTTTTCCTGGCCTTAAGCAGGATATTGATTACCTTTGATGAGAAACCTTTTGCTTTCAAATTTGTTGGTTTAAGCAGCCACACTGCTAGTCTCAAAAGCTGAGGATTTGGATGCACCACTTGACCCTGCATTGCTAGAGCCAAGAGATCTTGGTACCTTGAAATCTTGAAAATAACTTTTTCCACTTTCCTGTTGCTCTAAGTAGCCATCAGGTTTACCTGCAGTGTGCTCCATGCTTGACATATTTGGATGAACACTGACTTGCATAGTTCCCATTCTCCTGGATGTACCACATGTCTGCTTAAGAAGTCTGCGGTGACGTTAAGGTGGGCTGCTATATAGACTGCCCACTCCAGTATTGGTACAACTTCTTTCATCGAAGACTTGCATCTGGGTGCCCCTTGTAATTCAGGTAAGACACCACTGGTTTGTTTTCTGATTGAACCATCAAGGATTTTCCTTTGATGTCTTGAGCGAAGTGAGTACATGCCATCATAACTGCTCTCACCTCTCAGACATTTGAATGTGCCTTGCTCATGTTTACATTCCACTGACCTTGTGTGTAGCTTCGTCTGCACTGTGCATCCCAACCTTCATGGCCTGCATCTGTTGTCAAAACAATTGGGTTGTCCAGTTGGAAACATCTGCCTTGCAACAACCTGCGCTCGTCAAGTCACCAATCCAGGCTTGATCTTACATGACCTGAAAGAAACGAGCTGATCTAGATGTTTCAGATCCTTGTCCTGTTGTGTTAGTTGCGCATTCTGCAGTGGCCTCTTGTGGAATCTTGCCCATTCTAAAGTTTTTATGGTGGCTGCCATCAGACCTAAGACTTTCATACAGTTTCCTACTGTTATAGCGTATATTTTATCTGGTATACATAATGGATGAGCTTTTGCTTACTTTTTGTGGACAGAGCTACCGATATCCTGTCAGTATCTAATATGGTACCAAGATAATCTATCTTGAACAATTTTACTAGTATGGACTTCCACCTGTTGCCTTCCGTACTATAAAAGAATCTGGAATAAAATCCCTGAAACTTCTGATTCTTTGGAACTTTTACAACTACTCCTTGTAATAGAAGATCTTCCAGACTGCTCTGTAGTGCTTTCCTTTCTTTTTGGTTGATCGACAATGGTGAATTTAGAAAATGAGGACTTGGGTCCTTCTTATGAATTCTAGTTTGTAACCCCTTAAAATTATATTGCATACCCTCTTGTCTGTTGAGCTTTGAGTCCATATTGCTTAAAATTGTGCTAATCTGCCTCCTACTGAGATATCTCCCTCGTCCTGACTGGCGCCATTGCGAGAACTGTCTGAAAGATGACTGTCTCTTGCCCTCTTTGACTGCAAAAAAAATATATTAAGTTAGTGTTCTGACTTCTTCTATAACCCCTTCCAGGCCTGTAACTTCTAGCTTCCTTGAAATTAGTATGAGAAGACCTGTATTGCTTGCCTGCGAAGTCTCTTTGAGTGATCTTGTCTTGTGGTAACCATGCCGATTTACCTCCAGATGATTTGGTAATTATCTCATCTAATTTTTGTCCAAACAAATATTCTCCCTGGAATGGAAGTGACAGCAATTTGTTCTTGGACTCTGTGTACGCTTGCCACAACTTCAACCATAGGGCTCTTCTGGTTGCCACTGCTGTAGCAGCTGATCTAGCCGCAAACTTTACTGAATCAAGTGATACCTCTCAAATGAATACTATCACGAGCTGCATATCCTGGATTGTTTTCAACAGTTCTGATCTCTTTATGCCGTCCAACAGGTTAGCCTCCAGCCTGCTGCATCAACCTCTGAGGACTCTTGCAGTGGCTGCTGTTGCTGACACTGGCTTCAATGCTGCTCCTGCTATGGAGTTCTGTTTCTTCAATACTACTTCCATCTTTTTCTCCATACTATCCTTAAATGCTGCTGCATCTTCAAGCAGTAAGGTTATTTTTATTTTATTTTTTAGATATTCTAGCTACTTCAGCATCTATTTTCAGCGGTTATTCCCACCTTTTAACCTCACCTTGATGGAAGGGATACATCTTGGCCATCCTGTTTTTGGCTGCTGCTCTGTTATTTAGATGCTTCCATTCTTCTAGCACCATATCTTTTAACACTCTAGATAATGGTAAATTCTTCCCTTTTTCAGTGCCTTCAGAAAAAAGCAGGTCCTGCATCTGTAACTCCTCCTTTGATTCTTCAATATTTAACGACTTGTGTATAATCTTTTACAAGTTATCCACTAAATCTGGATTAAACGATGCCTCTGCTTGACCCATTTGCTACTCTTCCTCTGAAATGTCTGATCCTCCCCAAGACCTGTTTGCTCTTCTGGGCCTGAATCTTCAGAGTTATCACTAACTACTGGCCTGGGTCTCTTTAAGGAAACTTTCTGCAGGTCATCCTTAGTAACAAACGTGTCAGCCAGAGCAGTTTTCATCATTTTAATAAAGTTAGCCATTTGAGGTGATGGTTGCTGTCGCTCTGCAGAAATACAGTCTGAACATAGGATCCCTGTACATTCTTCTGATAACAATTTGTCACATAAAGTGCAGCAATTTAAATGGCTCTTCTTATGCTTGCTTTTAAATTCAACCTTGTCCTTACTGGTTTTAAACCTTAAAATACATATCCGACTGCACTCGGTGAGCATAGAATGGTGCTCCTGCAGAGACACTGTAGGCTGGTCTCTCCACCCTCACCCCCCTTCGTCCTGACTGCCAAGGCACGGACAGGGGATACGGTTGCTGACTACACAATGGTTAGCGCCAAAGTAAAATAAACGCATAAACACTCCCTGATTAGCACACTGCCTCTACCCTGGCTCCAGCAGGAAAGACAAAAGAAACAGGAAGGAGGAAGTGGGGCCATTATATACCTCCATGTCCTCTCTTTGTTCCTGCCCTTGTTCTTGAGGGGGAAGTTAACCTTTGGTGTATGCCGCTGGGGGAGCTATAAGAAATGATAAGCAAAAGCAGAGGTATTAAACACTTTCTTTTCTTAAGTGTTTACTAGAGAGGAACAAATGGTAGGAATAATACATAAAAGTTAAAAAAGTTCTTGTTTGACAAATGAAGAAGTCCAAAGGCAAATGAAGAAAATTAAAATAAATAAAGCTCCAGGTCCTGATGGCATACACCCAAGGTTTCTTATGGAGCTACATTCAGTAACTGCTAGTCCGTTATTCTTCATTTTTATAGATTCAATTTCATCAGGTTCTGTAACAAGGGATTGGCACAGAGGAAGGAAGGTATACTAAGGGATAATATAAAGGATTTCTTGATGTGCAAAAAGATTACTAGTTGCATTCAGCATGGATTTGTGAGGGATAGGTCATGCCAAACTTACCTAATTAGCTTCTATGACGAAGTTAATTTGAACTTAGACCAGGGTAGTGCAGTAGATGTGGTCTACTTAGATTTTGCAAAAGCCTTTTATACATTGCCACATAAGAGGTTGGTCCACAAAATAAGGGAATTGGGTCAAGGAAACAACCTTTGTACTTGGGTCAAAAACTGCTTGAAGAATAGGTAACAGAGTTCTGATAAATGGAATATTTTCTAATTGGTCAAAAGTTTTAAGCGGTGTACCTCAAGGTTCCGTGCTGGGACCACTCTTTTTTTAATATATTTATTAATGACATTGCTGATGGTTTCCATTTTTGCAGATGACACTAAACTATGTAAGGTAATAGAACCTAAGCAAAATGTAGCTTCTCTACAGAGGGATTTGAATAAACTGGAGGATTGGGCGGCCAAATGGAAGATGAGGTTTAACACAGATTAATGTAAGATTATTAGGCATCAAAAATAAGCATGCAATCTATAAATTAAATGTAGTAAATTTAGAGGATTCTTTAATGAAGAAGGATTTGGTAGTGCTCGTGGACAATAGACTTAGCAATAGTGTTTAAAGTCAAGCAGCAGCTGCAAGGGCCAATAAAGTATTAGCATGCATAAAAAGGGGCATAGATGCAAGGGAAGACAGTGTAATTTTGCCACTATATAAATAACTGGTAAGGCCTCATCTTGAATACGGAGTTTAGTTCTGGGCACCACTCCATAGAAAAGACATTTTGGAACTAGAAAGGGTTCAGAGAAGGGCGACAAAATTGATAAAGGGTATGGAGCCATTGAGCTATAAGGAACGGCTAGCCAGTTTAGGCATGCTTACTTTAGAAAAGAGGCGTCTAAGAGGAGATATGATTACTATATACAAATACATAATGGGTCAATACAGAGAATACACAGGACACGTGGTCACCTACTAAGGTTAGAGGAGAGGACGTTTCACAACCATCAAAGGAAAGGGTTCTTTACAGCATAGGTTTCCATAGGTTTCCCAGTCGTCAAGGCTCCCCAACAGTACATGTTTCCCAGATCTCCCCACAGAACAAGGTATATAATTATACCACCTGTTGATCTTTTAAACAGTCAATAATGAACACACCTGTGCTCCAGCAAGGAGATCTGGAAAACATGTACTGCTGACGAGCCTTGAGGACAGGTTTGGAAACCACTGCTTTACAGTAAGGGCCGTCAAGATATGGAATTCACTGCCAGGGAAGGTTGTGATGGCAGATTCACTTGATATGTTTAAGAAAGGGTTAGATACATTTTTAGCAGAAAAGGGCATCCAGGGTTACCAGGACCGTTAATTTAAATGAAGGACAGTAGTGGAGCCAGGGAGAAAGAGGACTGTCATCTTGGGTCTGCAGGGATTTTTTTTTCAGATTGCAACAGATTGGAGGTTGCTTCATCTTGATCAATTCAAGTATAAAGATAGGAATTGCAGAAGATCCATAATAGGTTGAACCTGATGGACTGGTGTCTTTTTTCAATCAACTATGTTACTAATAATGAAAATAATATTAAAAGATGGAATTTCTGTTATAAGGAAAGATGCATAAAGTATTAGGGACATTTGAAATCACATCAGAGCTTTTTCATCCCACATGTTCACAGACAACCATCAATCTCTCTCTCTCTTTCTCTGTGCCTGAAGGGACATTAGAAGAGCGGGAAGGGGTTGGTTAATTTGGAAAATTTACATTAATGCTGTATTTCGAAAAATAAGCTCAGAACAAAAATTGGCCTTACTTCACATACAACTGAGATTTCACAGCTATCGGGGACCAATTCAGCAATCTTTAACCTTTAAAAATTCTTCACAAAGGGTAAGCAAATATTGCTTATGCTTTGTGCTGACAACCCAGGTAAAGTCTGTTAGTGTTTTTTGCTCTTAAACAAACCATTAATATTTCCAGGAATTTTTTTTTCAAAGGCATCATGCATTCTTTTGTGTGTTTCAGTCTTGCTGAGTGTACATAGGTTTGATATAATATACAATAAGCCCCAAGAGCAATGTAAATTCAAAATGACCAAAAAAACTAAACTATGTTACCTGCAATTGCAGCATCCATCTCGTCCTCATCCAAAGATTCCTGTGTACTAAATTTCGCAAAGGGTGACAATGGATATGATGCATTCAGGTTTAAACCAAGCATAAAATTATGTACTTTGCCAGCTCTTCCTTCACGTGTACTGAAAAGGGTGGTGTCACTAACTAGAGCCATCAACATGCGCTGCACCCAACTGGCCTGATTGTTTCTTTGAAATTCCTCCTCAGCTTCAGTATTTTCACTACCTACATGAGATAAAGATAGAAAACACTACATGGAACTTTTATTTAAAGAGAAATCGTGGTTTCATTTTTATTTGTTGTGGGAGGCAAACTGTTCATAGTACTAACCCACTTGTGTATTGTAAAATTATGCAGAATTTGTATTTGAGTATTGCTTTATAACCCCCAACAACCAGGTTAAATAAACTTCAGCTGTTCCAAATATTTATTTAAATATATATTTTTATACCAAAAAAATGGGTCTATAAACATGAATATTCTCAGACATCAATTAAATAAAAGAAAAATAATGCCAATTTTAGGTAATGGATCTAATATTACTGCCTATATAATGCTACCTTGGCTACCATATAGATGTAAAAACCCGGAATGACATTGATTTTTATTGTTACTGAAGGCTATACAATACTTTGTCCTAAGTGTCTTTACACATTTATAAGAAAAATGGAGTTGGAACTGGGGTTCAGGTGAGAGTGTGTTCTGAAATATCTATGGGATGCAGCCCCTGTTTGGTTGAGAAACAACATCGAATGGAGGAAATAATCTATTTGGATCAATTAAATGTTGAAACAATTGTAAAAGTTATAAGAAGGAAAAAAACACAACCTAAACACATATGGGGCCCAATCCACAGGTGACTATACGGCAGCTCACGTAACGTATCTCTGAGAAAGTTTGCACTGTGCAGGCTCAGAACTAAATAGCATACATTCCCATGCAATTCAGATCTAAGCATAACTTGAGCTGAGTGCTCTGAAGGGTGTGTTGTAGGAGGGAAGGGGTGGATGTAAATCAGTTTCATTATATTTTGCTATTCAAATTAAATTGTTATTTCATAACATTTTGTAGAATAACTATCAAATATTGACTTATTGTAAATCTTCATTCTTCCGATTTGTTAGAAATGTGTTTGTCTAATTTCCAGGTTATCCTCTACAAAATGTTTAATTAAAACTTGTGGTTTTGAAACCATAAAATGTACTTTTATTATGACTACCGAATTGAAATACTTAGGATCATATTCACAAATCCGTATTTTGCGTGTGGTTGCGTGTGTATTTTTAGGATTGGATTAACTGTGCATGCGTAGTAACTTATTCCACGCACATTACGTAGTATTTACACATGTAAGTACTTTCGGCATGGACTTGTGAAACATACTTAAGGATATACGTACGGAGGGGCGTGGTTTAAGGTAGAAGTTACGTGAAAGTGGGCGGGGGGGAAGCATTTAAATGGGCATTTGAGGGCGCTGTGAGGTAAATACGCACGTATGTAAGTAACATACACATGTAAGACTTAAGGGTGCCCAATGGAGACGAAGTCACCGAAAACCCATCCGTGCGAGGGGAGTGTCATGAGTGTTGCCTTGCAACATGGGTGCGTATATTTAAATACTTTTTATACACATATCTGTGAAACACACCAGGCTAAAATTTTCAAAATTTTGCCCACTGCCTAAAAAGCTGGCTTTTTAGGCAGTGGCAATCTGAACGCGGTATAACTGAATCAGAATCAGATAATGTTGAAAACAATACAACATTTTTAACTGCAATAAGAATACACAAACACGTAAAAATAAATAAATAAGCAATCCTTGTTGTAAAGTTATCAAAATAGATCCATGTTAAAAAGACATTCTAACCTTTTGGTTCTTGCTGTTCATCATCACTGTCTGAATTGTCTGTTGCTATATGCTTTGGCTTAATGTTTTCTAAAAGGAAAGAAAAATATGTCTCATATTATAAAACAAATATAGTTAAATAACAAAAGCACCATATTCAACATCAACATGAACGATATAGTATAACTGAAACCAAATCGAACCCAGTTGACAAAATATAGAAATTTTTCTCTAATTTTTGTAATTTATAAATAAACAAAAACCTACAAAAAAATAGGAAAGAGTATTTACAACCTAGATATGAATAAATAAAATATAATAAGCTCTTCCTGATAGTAACAAATAGTAGCTTTTATAAGCCTGGGCTCGTTGCCACAATATCTGGGGAATATCCAATTTACAGTAACAAACTCTAGACTAACTGTTTGGGCTGGAGAAACCAAAGAGAGGTGGAACTTGCAGTGGGAGCCACCCAAACAACCTCAAACCAGTTGCTAACATGTCTGATTCCATCAGGAGCAGAGGCAAGGCCAATGGTAATTGAGTAAACTTACTATGCAAGGTACAACCAACCCTAGTGCCAATAACACTAGGGGCTAGATTTGCTAAACTATGGAAAAGGAAAAATGTTGCCCATAGCAACCAATGAGTTCTAGCTCTCACTTTCCTCTTACATACTAGAGAATGTCAGCTAGTATCTGATTGGTTGATAAGGGCAACACTTACACATTTCCTTTTCCACAGTTTAGCAAATGTAGCCTTAGGACTTCTCCTGCAGTAACATTATGTTATGTATCAGCAAGCCCTTGAGCTATTCTGTCACTTTGGAAACTGCAAAACACAGCCAAACATGTAATAACTGAACGAAAAAAAGCATAGAGAGCCCTTCAAAACTGCTATCTTTTATTACATTCCCATAGTTCTAGAGGTCCTGAAATAGTCCTCAATGTACTAGAATACACAAAGCAAATAAACAAAAAAAATGATAAGAACAATTATAAACTAGTCTCTAGAAGAAACAAGACATTATTAATCGGATTTGCAGTTCTATTTATAACCTCATGAACTCCGTTACTAGCTAATGGCAGCACAGTGGCTCAGTTATTAGAACATGTGTTCTACAGCACCGAGATCATGAGCTCTACTAGGCCTCATCTGTGCGGAGTTTATATGTTAGAGAAAGAAGCCACAGCAATGAGTGACAGCAGGGATGGAGCAGGGAAATGGAGGACAGCGGAAGCTGGCAACAACAAAGAGGAACATGTGAGAAAAGTTTAGGGACATGTAAATAAGGTATAAATAGATATTTATCTACTAAATATTATCAACAGGCAGCAAGCTGAACTATTTTATACTTAGGGTATTGCTGAATCAATTATCAGCTATTTTTTTTTCCATCCTGCAGCCAGTCAAAGAGGGTAATGTCTATGTGACCACTGTCAAATACCAGATCAGGAAGGGTCAGACAAATGTCAGGGTTGCTGACTTTTTAAGGCTTCCCTCCGGGATCTCTCGGAGGAAAGCAATTGATGCCTGCAAGGGGTGGGGCTTAATTATGCAATTTATGCAAAACACGTCATTAAGCCCTGCCCTGGTCAATCACTATTGTGATCTCTAGGGTTAAAGGGGTGGGTTGGGCTTGATTACATCAAGTCCCGCCCATCCCTAGTAACTATTGGGATTACAATAGAGTTTATTAGGGGGTTGGGGCTTGCAGGAGATTTGCCGACTCTCCCAGGATACCGGGAGAACTGCCCAAATTTCGGGAGTCTCCCGGAATATCGGCAACCCTGACATATGTCCACACTTTGTCTGGTCAACCTGGCCTTCTGTGATCTTGAATAATAATGAAACATCTTAGAAGACGACTAGGGATTTTCCTGAATCAGTGGGCCAACATCTGTAACATCCTTTGCAAACAGCACCTAGAGTACTCTCCACACAGACATAATGTTTACTTTGACACTTGGTGTGCAACGGATATGACTGTTCTATATTATATATCCTGTCACTCCACCAAAATCAAGCTCCTGCTTTAAGTAAATTCACATAGAAAATGGTTCCAGGGGGAGAAGAAAGGCACTCAGAAGACTTTTTGTTAAAATCAAGCAGAATAGTTCTTTATTTCAAAGCATAATTCTATCACCAATGTTTCAATCGCCAAAGGGCGATTTTTCCTCAGATGGATGAAGTGATGACCAAATTCGCTAACCATGGTTATCAGTAGTAAAACATCACCCGGGCTCATGAGAAAGCTAACTTGGTGCTGTGCACGGATGTAAAACATAAGCCAACTGCGACCTTTAAAATTAAAATTCCATGGGTCACCAATACAACCACCTGCGTTTTTTCAGAAAAAAGCAGCAAAATCGTTGTGGCAAATAGTCACGACAGATCCTACACTGATGATGCTACATTCACAGTCTCTTCTAGCAAGTCACACCTGGTGCAGGAACCTCCGTGACCTACTTTGTAAAAACTATATTCATTCAAAACCTCGCATCCCCAGCAGCACATTCAGGGAGGAAAAGCTGGCGTGTTTCAAATGCACCGGATGTTTAACATGTGCCCAGATGTACACAGGATATTGCTTTATTCACTCCAACAGTAAACAGGAATTTCCCATTAAGCATGTCATCACATGCAGCAGCAGGTTTATTGTCTATGCCATTCAATGTCCCTGCAACCTCCCGTATGTCGAAAAGACCATCAAGAAACTTTAAGAAAGACTGAAAGAAAGAAGAAAGTGATCAACAAGTGGCCAGACACTGGATAGCTATGGGACATCCGATGACGGCTATTCATTGGATGGGGATGGGAATAGACCATATCCCTCCCCCACCAAGAGGAGGTGACAGAGAAAATCTTTTATTGCACTGTGACTCCTGATGGCCTTAATGAGATGCTGCCATTGAACTGTTTTCTATGATCTATAGCCATAAATATTTTATATTCTTTGTATTCCTTCTGTCAATTATTCTGCATTACTGATGCCATGCCCTTGGTTGTCTCCCTTATTGACTATCGTTGCTACTTTATCTTGTATGCTGTGACCGCATATGTGTTGACATTTATTGCTCCATGCTGATCGGTATCTATGGTATATGTTTCTTGCCCTGCTGTACTTAAATGTTGACCTCATTACTATGACTCCCTCATGCCTCTGTCTGTAGAGCTCTCCTTCTTATAACTATTATTAACGCTACTTTCACTCTTCCATTTTGTCACAGTGCTGGCACTCCGATCACTGTATTTACTGGTAGCTATGGCAACAGGTAGCCAATGACGTTCTGGGACCGCCCAACACCCACCTTGTAGGAAGTGTCACACACAGGAACATTACAGGAAGTGTCTGTGGCTGTGTGTCCGGTCCGGAGGCTGCAGTAAGCACTTATTTTCCCCCCTTATTTCTCTCTCTATTGTCTATTTATGTGCACCCTGAGGAAAATTTCCCCCGGCGATTGAAACGTTGGTGATAGAATTATGTTTTAAAAGTAAGAACGATTCTACTTGATTTCAACTAAAAGTCTTCTGAGTGCCTTTCTTCTCCCCTTGGAACCAATAGATTGATAAAAAGGGGAATAAAGCTCAAAGAACCGTATTTTACGTTCCTAGGGCCTGATCCAGAGCTACGCTGTGCTGTACTTCGTAAGTTCGGCCAGCGTAGCTCATAAGCACTCCCCTGACACTCCCCCTGTCCCGGCGTACTTACCCACTGTTATGTAAGGCTACCTCAACTTCAACCGGCGTAACAGTGGGTAATTACGCTGGGAAACTAATCGTAACCCCCTAACCCAGCCTTCCCTTACTAATTTCCCTCCCTCCCCCCGCCTACCTTCTGTAAGTACAACGTAGTTACTGTGCTGTACGCCCCTTCGTCCGTAACTACGCTGTAGTTATGGACGCCCGATCCAGGGCACCCTGATAAATCGATTACCAGGAAATGCGCTATATAATGCACATAATAAGTACATTATCCTCTGTGTTTTCTTCTTTTCTTTTTTATGCAATAATTATAAGTGGAAAATAACCTCACATATGGAAAGGAATAAGAAAGAGAAATAAAGGAAAAAAAAGAACCATAGCGGGATAAAGTTAAAATTTAACTTTTACTTGTATAGTTAAAATGGAATGCGTACCATAACATAGTAAGACATAGGCATTAAGTAATGAATAGCTTTATCTGCACTCCCAGACAGTAGTCTCTTATAGCTCCCGTGCCTTCTCTCCAATCCACTTAGCGT
>WWET01001304.1:317180-331538 GCA_011038615.1 Limnodynastes dumerilii | reverse complement strand
GGCCAGTCCATAGCATCAATGCCTTCGTCTTGCAGGAACTGCTGACACACTCCAGCCACATGAGGTCTAGTATTGTCTTGCATTAGGAGGAACCCAGGGCCAACCGCACCAGCATATGGTCTCACAAGGGGTCTGAGGATCTCATCTCGTTACCTAATGGCAGTCAGGCTACCTCTGGCGAGCACAAGGAGGGCTGTGTGGCCCCCCAAAGAAATGCCACCCCACACCATTACTGACCCACTGCCAATCCGGTCATGCTTGAGGATGTTGCAGGCAGCAGAACGTTCTCCATGGTGTCTCCAGACTGTGTCACATCTGTCACATGTGCTGTGCAGAGCACAGGGCGCCAGTGGTGAATTTGCCAATCTTGGTGTTCTCTGGCAAATGCCAAACGTCCAGATGGGCCATGTGGCTCTTATCTGCCGTCACTATCTATGTTTCTTTGTTTCTATGTAGGAATAGTAATATAGTGTAGCAATAAAAAAAAAAATTTATTCCAGAAATAGATTAAAAAAAAAAAAAAAAATCTGCGGACATCAAATAAAATGAATATAGGCTTATCTGATTATATCAGCAAATTTAGCAGGAAACACCGCTCAAAAGTACCCACTCCAACGCATTTCATCTGGGATCAACCCTTGGACTTCATCAGGGAGTAAATTATTACCGACAGAGCAGACTACAGGTTTAAAATAATGAAATACTGAAAAAAAATGCAAATTTCCACTAGAGGGCACACATACGCTATAGGATCTAATGGGAAGAGCAGTGCGGGCGCCATCTTTAAAATGGGCATGCCAAGATTCTGTTTTGCATTCAGAAAGAATGAAAAACAAATCGTACTTCGGAACATTTGTTAAGAATTAGGATAGAAAAGGGCCATAAGACATGTTTAAAATGTGTTTAAAATGAAGGTCAAACGAGGGATTCCTTATAAGAACGCTGGAATAGCGTCCACAGTATCTTAAAAGTTCACACATGTGCACCAGGGACAATAACAAACTTTTTTCAACAGTATGAAGCTGCACTAAAACTGCATACTACCACTAGAGGGCGTGCATGCGCTATAGGAGTCTACTGGAGAGGACAGTGCGGGCACCATCTTAACGTTTGGCATGCCAGAAATATAGGCTATACGGGGCAGAAGGGGCATTGATATGTTTCTGTGGATCTATACACATCAGGGGGCTAAGAAAAGTGAATAATACTAGACATAATGGTCAAATGGATACAATAACGCTGGAATAACAAAATGTTCCATACTATCGCACATGTACGCCAAGAGGCTTCTATTCAATGCCCTGATACCTAAATAACAAGTTCCCTATAATAATACATATACATGGTGTCAATAACAATACATCCAAATTAATATTCAATAGCTCAATTAAACTTACTACATAGTGATTTGAATAGGATATTCACTAAGTAGTAAATAATACATGTATAATAATAATATGATTATAATATATGCATAATTCATGCATAATAAATACATAGTAGATACATAATAAATATATAAAAACAGTTAGTTAATACATTAGTAAAAAGTATAAAAAGACAGCAATATAGAAAGACAGCAATATAAAAAAGTATTAAATAAAAGTGGATGTAAATAATTACTGATAATAAAAGGATGTATATACACAGAACTAAAAGCATATTCCAGATAAAATAAATATATACAAAGCTAATAATCAACTAAAAAGTTGAGTATTAAATCGATTGAGAAACAAAAAAAGGGGGTGTTCAGGTAAAAATTAAATAAGTATATAAATGGCGTATTAAAATTCATAACACTAATAATCCTAAAATGATGCATAATACTTCCAACATGCCCCCCAAGGTGTCAAACTCCACAAAAGTAAGACATGAGTGTATCCAAAAAGGGGAGACAACAACCTGACGGGAGACTGGAAGGTATACCACTTAAGTTTAAAATTTGTATTAAAGATATAATTAAAGGAATGGGGCTATTTCATAGTTCTCATTAAGACCCGTAGGTACCAAAGTGTTTAATTCGTAAATCCACTTAATTTCTATCGGAGATAATTTCTTTGGGAGATCACCACCCCTTTCACCAAAGGTAACATGTTCGATCATTTTAAAGGTAAGTCCTGATGGGTCTGCATTATGATAGTGGAAGAAATGCTCCGATACTGTATGACTGAGAGCCTTATTTCTAACATGTTCTCGTAATCTAATTCGAACATTACGTATTATTTTCCCAACATATTTTTTCTTACAGGGACATTCTACCAGATAAATGACCGAGATAGAGGAACAGTTTGTAATTTTAAATTCTTTAGTATTATTCCAACTAATGAAAGATTTCTTATTTTTATCAACATATTTACCCACTATGCAATGGGAGCATTTGTAGGATCCCATGCAGTTACTACCCATTAGACCCGTACTAGGTACTATAGATGTTCTTGATAGATTACTGGGTGCGAGAATGTCTTTCAGATTCCTTGCATTCCGATACACCACTTGTGGTTTATTTGGTAACACTTTACTTAGGATCGAGTCAGATAAAAGAATTTCCCAGTGTTTTTCCAGAGACTTCCTAATAATGTTTACTGCACAATTATATTGCGTTTTAAATAAAATGGGGTTGTCCTTGTCTGGTTTAGTTTTGTACTGCAAGAGAGACTGTCTATATGTCACCTTAGTTCTATTCCTGGCTCCATTAATCAAACTATCTGGATATCCCCTGTCTTTAAAGTGTCCTGCATAAAGGTCCAACTGTTCACTACAGACCTGCATATCACTGCAATTCCTCTTTATCCGACAAAATTGGGAAAAGGGGATGTTATTTCTCCATTTTTTTAGATGTCCACTCGAATAGTGCAAGTAGCTATTTCTATCTACTTCTTTAATATAGTTATTAGTTACCATCTTATTCCCTTTATTATATAAAATCAAGTCTAGATATTCAATATGGTCACTGGATACCTTAGATGTGAACTTTAAATTGTAATCATTAATGCTAATATAATCCAAGAATTCTGTTAGAATCTCACTAGGCCCCTTCCAAATAATTAAAATGTCATCAATATAACGTTTATAATAAATATACTGGTTAAAAGGATTATTATTAAAAATATGTTTCCTCTCCCAACTACCCATATATAAATTTGCAAAACTGGGCGCAAAAATGGTACCCATTGCTGTACCGCACACTTGTAAATAAAATTTCTCAAGGAATTTAAAATAATTATGTGATAGAATAAAACCAATAAGATCACAAATAAAATTTCTATGTTGTGTATCCATATTAGCGTCTTCATTAAGAAATTCTAAAACCAATTTAATACCCTTTGCGTGATTAATGGTGGTATACAGGGATGTACATCTATCGTCACCCATATACAATCCGCAGACCAACGAATTTCAACCAATGATTATAATACAGCAGTTGTATCTTTAAGAAAGGAGGGAAGGTCTTTCACAAATTTGTTTTAAAAAATGTCTACGTATTCTGAGATATGTGAAGTGAGGGAACCTATTCCTGCTATTATAGGTCGACCGGGCGGTTTAGTTGGATTCTTATGTACTTTCACAGGAATCACAGGGCTTGATATTAAAAGATACTGATATTCATTTTTATCAATAGTATTATTGTACAGACCTTGTAATAAGAATGTTCTCAATTCCTCCAAAAAGGTATCTGTCGGATCTTTATCTAAAGGTTTGTATGAGACTAGAAGCCTCATGGCCTCCATTTCATAATCAGTCCGATTTAATATGCTTTGTCTGCTTGTTTGAAAACGAATTCATTTTTGTTTTTCAATAAATCAAGTGCTTTTTTTTCATTATGGTTTAAATTCTTAATCTTAATTTTAGATTCATCAATCCCCTCAAAATCCTTTTTACCAACTCGTAGAATATATCAATGTTACTACTTTTGGATTCGAGGGGATAAAACTTAGAAGTGCATTTTAAGCCTGATTTTGAGTTTTCATTAAAATTCTCTCTCCTTTTTAATAAAATGTCTTTTTAAAGTAAGATTTCTTATGTATTTATTTAAATCAATAAGTAGTTGGAACTTGTTAGGTTTATGATGGGTGCGAAAGATATACCTTCTATATCAGCTTTTGTAGCTTTTCTAATACCCTTTTCCTGAGGGGAGAAGCTATTGTGATAGTTTCTTTAGAGGGGAACATTCTCCTTAGATCGCTCCTGCTCGGGGATAAAAAAAAATTGCTTCCTCTGTCTGAATTCTCTGGGCTTGGGGATAAAAAAAAAATTACTTTCTCTGTCTATAATTCTGTAGTGTTGCAAACCTGTTTTTGTTAGCGAATTGGATATTGGAATTTGTAGTCTGTCTGTCATTTTTGATATTGGAGGTTGATGCTCTCTGATTAGGGCCATCAAATCTCCTATTACCTTGGGCTGAGCGGTGTGAGGGATTGGAAAAACTATGTTTTTTCCAATCCTTAACTCTATTCATCTCAATCTCTTTTATCTCTTTCAAATTTCCTTGCTTTTGTGGTTCTAATTTCCGCCTCAATCTTATCAACTTTTTTTATTGAGAACTACCATATTATATATATTATATGGTATATTATATATATATACACACACACACACCATTCTGCTCCTAACCCTTATACACATGCGCAGTAGCATCCACACTGTTGGGACGTTACTGCGCATATGCAGTAGTCGGGAGCAGAACTGCTTTCCTCAAAATGCCCCCCCAGGTGCCCCACCAGTCACCGACCCCCTTATCCCCAAGTGCCCCAACCAGTCACTTCCCTTCCCAGGTGCCCCATCAGTCACCAGCTCCCCCGAACAGCCAGTACCGGGAAGACTCCTAATTTTTTCCCGTCATTATGACGGGCTTTAGACTCGTTAATGTATAATTGAGCATTTATGGGATGAGGTTACATAGAGAGAAGTATACACATTTTTTTGCTGTTCACCTGGATTTTAATTAATCACTTTTTGTACATAATCAATCACATTGTTTTTCCTACATTTTTGCTGGCCTCTATTGAACTTTGAATTTTTTACTTGATCATTTAAAAGTTGTTTAATTGTAAGTGTGCAACCATTATATGGCACTTTTTCTGAAGTTTCTTTTGAACACCATCTTATTGCATAAATGTTTTATTGCCATATTTGCACCTTCCCACTCAACTGTAACATTCATTCTGTTGGATGAGAGTGGAAATTTACATCAAAACCGAATATTTAACATGGTCTCCGCAGAATTTTCTATGCTTTCTAAGAGCTATGATGTAAATAGCCCTGATTGGCTTGTCAGTCTGCCCATCATCTTTAAGACTTCCTCCTGCAGGCGGGGCTATAACGTGGCGAGTCCTGATTGGCTCAACAGAAAGCAAAAAACAGAACGCACAATACACAAAATGTTTTAAATGGTCTTATGTCTCGATTACAGATCTGAATTTGGCAGGAGGAACTAAGCCCTGCCTCTGTTTGAATCAGAACCCCAAAATTCGGATCTTTTTGATTTTGTGTAATCCAAACTGCTCATCTTTAATATTAACTAGGGTAAATCTTTTGTTATAAGTCATGGCTTGTAGTAGAATATATCTCCCGTTGAGGCCAAAGGTATGATCATCTATGGTGTACTGAAGTGGATTACGAAACCATTTGGCAACTCCCTGCTTCTTAGATGTGCATGGTGCTATTATACACTCCCCAATCTATTGGCCCCATCATGGTAGCATCCTGTGCTGCACAACATTGTGACTCCTGGAGGTAGGCACCAACCATTTTCTGTTGTTTTAATTGTGTTACAACTATTTTCCGCTTTACCAGGGAATTTAGTCCACCAACATGTGCACTAAATGGAGGAACTAGGGGTTTACAGGCCTATAGGTCTAGGAGATTGGAATTAAGGTGATGGTGAGTGAAGAAGTAGAGAGAGATAACAGGGTGGTCAAAGATAACACTTTTGCACTGTCTGAATGTTGGAAAAACCATGTGCTCCATTAATTCTCAAGCTTTGGAGGGATCAATGATATGCTCTTGTCTCCGCTAAAGATGCACAAGGTAGAGAACGGCAAAATTAACATGTTCTAGTAAAAAAGAGAGAAAACCTAGCGCTTATTAAGGCTGCAGCTGAAAGAAGCTCCCAGATGTGGGGATTCTTCCTACCCCACTAAATATACTGTCATAAATCAAAAGATTCTAAAACCCACCTGCGCTCTATCAATATATATTGTAAATAAAGATCATATTATGCAGGGGGGTTTTCTATTGGTATGCTGCTGTGGTTTTTATTTGAGAGCACTTGCACTTTGTGATAATGATGGGTGCTCTGTTTTGTTAAATAAACATTTTTGTGAAACATATCACACTATGTTTTTCTCTCCTTTTGTTTTTCATGTGTGAGTGACCTAAGAAGAACGCTAGGAGGATTAATCAATTACTATAAGCTGCCTGCATCTGCTTATTTCATTTATTTTATTATTTTTCTATTTTATGCCCAAGTATTTATTGCATTTTTGCCTAATAATTATTGTGCATGGATATTTGGTTTTTATAGTTTTTATATGATCTTTATTTACAATATATATTGTAAAGGTGGGTTTTAGAATCTTTTGATTTATGAAAATTAACATGTTGTTTATATAGGAACCTGCACAATGGGGCCAATTCTCATCTACTTCTAGAGACCTGGGTAGAGAGGACCTGAGAGTTGAGGACGCTACAGCCTTGTAGTTGTAAGGAGTTGTGTTCTCTAAAGACTCAGAGAATGACTTTGTATCATGAAAATTAAGAAACTTTAGGTGATCACTGCCTTAGGTCTTTCATCGCTCGGGACCCAATCTGTGGTCATTTTCCATTAAGACATTAGCATGTCTTAGAGAGGTTTAGGGATTCAAAAAACTCTTTTTGAAAGAATATTAGCGAGTCCCTTTCTTGGTGTATAAGGGTATTCCAATAATGCTTAAGTTGTTTCTTCTATGGCAGTTCTCTATGTCATTAACTTTTCTCTGTGAGACTCAGTGATACTTTAAAAATTGGTGAATGAAGTGTTTTGCAGGGCAGTGGCGGCATTGTCAGAGTCAATCGCTTCTTGTTATAGGGTGACAATTCTCTTGGTATTCAAATTAAACTGGTAGATTGTAAAGGTAGTGTTTCTTGAAGGTCATGGAATATTTTTAAATCTAGTTTCGGAGCTAGTACCCTCTGTAAAGTATGGTCAATTTGAAGTAGGACATATACTTGTCAGTTTTTGGCATGAAGGAAGGGGACAGTATGGGAGGGTTGTGATTCACTGATTACCGGTGTCTCAGAGGTAGCCAGGGAATGAGATGGGGGTTGGTGTGTTAAATAAGCGCTTGGAGAACTCAAAAGTGCTTTTGAAGGACTTGGTAGATTTAAGTAAAGCTACCCCTTTGGACAAAGGGAGAGTGAAAAGGAGGTTGCATTGGTTAGAGAATGAATCCTGAAATAGAAATCCACATATTTGGGTGATAGATGTACCAGGTATAAGGACTGGAAGGTGAAATAAAAGAGAAAATCACTATAGGAAAGAGACAAAGGTAGCAGCGTTCATAAATCAGCACACTGCCCAAAAATTCCCCCACAATAAGTATAATTAAAATTTAAAAAGCAAAATTTAAATAATAGAAAAAGTAAATGGAAAAAATTGTGTTAAAAACCTGACTAGATAGTTCCCCCAAAAAATTAACTCTCAAAAGCAATGAGGGAGTGTAGAGTAAGAAATAAAACAATCACTTCTGGTTCTCAAGTAGCACTATTTAAATCATTGAGATAGTGCTCAACAATAGTGCAGGTTAAGATCACCTAAAAAATATAATACTGAAGGTTGTGCCATCACATCCACATTGTATCAGACAGATATTTCAATGGATCAGTGCTGCCGTAAGATATTAAAGTAATGTTTCCAGCTGTACTATTTCTAAGTGATCTCTATACCCCTCTAATATTACATTGACTTTCTCTTTTTTCACTTTTTAAAATTGATAAAATAAAGAATTGTTTTCAAATTTAAATCATACTTTTTGTGGGGGAATTTTTTAGGGGGGGTTCACCGATTTAAGGACACTTCTACCTCTATCTATTATCTACCAGGTATTAGACCCAGAAGTGAGAGAAGCAATGGTAATAGCAACTAATAAGAAATGAAGAGTGCCTAGAATAAGTTAGTGGTTTGGGATAAAGTAGGTAAAATATATATGATGGCCACGAGAGAGGATGGGTATCTCTTGTGAAAATCATCCCTGATGTGTGAGTACCTGTCAGCTGAAAGAAGCTCCCAAATGCATAAGTATCAGTTGTTATGTGCGATGTAGTTAGGAGTGTTGAGCAGCTCTTAACTGCAATGATGGTGAGTGACCAGTGTCCCTGGTATCCTAGAGGATCTTAGTGCACGGGAGACGTAGCCTCCAGGTATGGTATCTGAGATTTGAAAAGGGGTTTGAAAATGGCTGTTTGTGGTTGGTGCAGGTGAATGGACCCTGGGTTGTGTCAGTGCCCTCTTGGTAGGTTAAAGCTGCTTTTTATTGTTGCTGCTATGTTGAGTGGAATTAAGTTGGGGGGTTGGATGTGGCAATATGGCCATATTGTGGAGTTAGGAAGATGGCAATAGCTGACAAAGACAGCAGAGTCCCAAAGCTGGGCCTTTGCGCTCCTAGTAGTGGCAGTTCACCCAGTGCCTAATATATATATTTTTTTAAATCAGTTGTTTTTATTAGATTTTTTCTAGGTTACATACACAAACAAAACATAACACAGCACTACCAAAAAACAAATAAACAGTTGCATAAAGCACAGTAAAAAAAAAAAAGAATCTCATAAAGTGTTTACATTGTATTACTGCATACTTGCGAAGACAGGTGCAATAAAATAACGTCAGCTTTTGCAAACATACAGTATTCTAAGGTGGTGATAGAAAGAGCCTCCTTCTAAAGAGAATATTCATATCTATTCTCCCATTCTGGCAATAGGAGCCATCCATTGGCCCCATATTTTTTCAAATTTATGCACACAGGCACGGCTTATATATAGGTAAATCTCTCGTGATCATTTGAGGACTTAACAACAGAAAGCCACTCCCCAACCGACGGAGAAGATGAGGCACACCAGGGCCGGGCAATACAGACTCTCGCCCACATACACAGTGAACTGACACAAACCTGGATATCTGAGGGCATAGTGTCTCCCAAACTTATACCAAACAAGTATACTTTAGGATCGGGTGCAGGGAAATTCGTAATTATACTTTGTATACACTTAGATACATTAGTTCAAAATCTCCGAACACAGGGAAACATCCAAATTAAGTGAAAAAAATTTGCTTCAATACATTTAGGACAATTAGCAGATGAAGAGTTGCTAAATCTTGCAATTCTCACAGGAGTGAGATAAGCTCTGTGAATAAGATAAATTTTATATTTTCTGCGTTTGAAGATTGGATGTTAACTTATAAAAGCTGCTTAACAAACTTTCCCACTCTTCATCATCTAATGGGCCCAGGTCAATTTGCCACACAATTCTCAGTTTGTCCAGTTTGTCTATTGACAGGGCATCTATCAGGCATGAATAAATTCCTGATACTGATCCCTCAGAGCCTAGATCAGACAACAAAGTCCTGATAGGGGAGACGGAGAGATCAATATGGGTTTCCCGAGTTTGGGCCTGCATAGCATGTCGTAGCTGTATACATCGGTATAGGTATGTATCAGGCACCGCAAACTTAGTTTTAAGCTGTGAGAAGGGTTTGATGCTGTTTCCAGAGAAAAGGTGGTAAAAGGTGTCAATACCGTCAGAACGTCACACCTCAGCACCCTCCCCAGTGCCTAATATTTAAATTATATTTATTCCTTTCTACAATGGCCTCCAAAATCACCTACTTTATACAACTCCAAAACTAAACTCTCCATAGAATTATATTCTAAATTTATGAATCATTGCAAAACAAACCAAGGTCACCATTGAGGAACGACATGCGATAAGCATGTCGATTCTCGCTTATACATTATACCACTTTAATGCCAAATCTGAAATCATTATCTCTCCAAATAATCTGCTAAGTAAAATTGTGACTCTGTACAACTGTATATCTGCCTGCGCCACAAAGAAAACTGCCAAAAGAGTTATACAGAGGGTCATACATGTGTATACACTACCCATATTTGTCAGACAATGTACTGTCGTTGATCATGATTTTTTTAGGAACGTTCTAAAACCAAATCTTTTGCAACCTATTTTATCACAACAAAACATGATTGTGGGCGTGTACGCACTGTTGTAATATCGGACTAAAATATTACACTCACCAACCATTGCATTACTTTCCCTAATTTTCTTAAATAGTAATTCTCTTTTGGAGATTTGCAATTATAAAGTTAACGCAAGTAAATTTTAAAATCTTGATATTAATCACTTCCCACACCCAACAAAATTTCAAGGCTAGTTTTTTAGTTTATTTAGCATCAACATCAGATTAAATACTTAGGAACCTGTTTAAGACATACCTATAAACAAATTTTTCTAAATTAAATTAAATGTAAATTATTAAGTAGACCTTTATATTACAATATACTTTTAATAAAGACAAAATTATGAAACCTTATTTCCTAAACTGACTCATCAAGAGTGAAGTAAAAAAAAATTGAAGGATTGATCAAATGTATTTTAAGAAATCAGGCAACACAACTATAATATTGAAAATTCCATTCAGTCAACATGTCATACGTTACATTTGTCTAGTAAACATATAACTTGCTGCATGGGCATTATGACACCAAAACACTGTATGCTCATTGGGGGCTGGATCCAGACCTGATAACGTCAGGCCACTTAGGCATGGAAAGTGTGTAAGTGGCCTGATTTGACTGGAGGGCGCATGCACCCTGCAGATATTACGCTAGTGTTTCAATAGTAACACTAGCGTTGAAAGATTGGCACGGAACTTATTTACGTACAAGCCCATTTGCAAACAAATGGGCTGTGCTTCCCCTTCGCCCGCTAAAGTGAGCGGGGGAAGCTTGGTAATCGCATAGTGTGTTAGGGGGCTCCCACTTGTGGGATTCACTTAAGGCAAGCTTATGGCAGCGGAAGCTGCCATAAAGCCCGCACGAGAGGGGGGTAACAGGGATCATGCACTCCTCTCTCTCTGTCGGAAGGACAGACCCCCACACGTACGGAAAGCGTGCAGGGGTCTAGATCTGGTCCTGGGTTTTTTTGGACCATAAACAATACACACTGCATACTAGTTTGTGGCAATTTCATTGTTCCTGTTTTATAAAATGTTTATTTTAAGAGTAGACTACAGGTGGAATTAAACTAGCAGGAATCTCTTCTCTTTGTACAAATTATTTTAAATTATTATTATTTTAATGCCTTATCTGAATTTGCAATTGTAAGTGATATACACACTTGCAATGACTCTACATAAAGTCATTTGGTTGATATTTATTACAAATAATCTGCATATATTGTTAGTAATTGATGTGCTTACGATTGATTAAACATGTCCAGCAATATAGGTTACCGGTATATATCCTTTAATGAAATAAGTCATTGCTTATGAGGGTGGTGCTTAGTCTATACTATAACTGATCAACTTCAGATCATGTCACTGATTATCAACAAGACTCCACAACAGCAGACATGATCTGTTCCACATACAAATTAAAAGGATTTAATACATTCTCTTGAGGAAACGACAAATCTGGATCAATATAAAAAAACAAAAAAACATGTTATCTGCCACTGATAAACACAAGCAAATCCTTAGCACTGAATATTGATTGAAATTATGAACAGCTCATTTTATCTTCATGTATGCATGATATTATTACTATTATTATTACTGTTGTTATATACAACTATTTCTACAAGTTTCTTAAAATATACGAATAAATAATAATGTAAATAAAGTAAATCAGCCTTTTCCCTACTCTTTTATTAGGTGTTTAGTCAGACTTTTATTAGTCAACAAACGCCTGGTTCAGTTTCCAACCATTTTCTTAAAAGACGTAACAAAATGCTTTCATAAATTATTCAAGTAAATGACTCTAACACTGTTATTATTGTCAGCTTCCTGCTTACGTCTTAAAGCAAATTAAGTCAAGGGCTAAATGCATGGGACGGGTCCTCAATAGACATTTATGGGATAATGCACTTTTAATGGAATTTTCCAAAACCTTTGAATCACAAACAGTCGAGGTAACTAAATGAGAGGCAGACACAATAAAACAAATAGCTTTATGTTCAGCATAAATGAATGAGACTAAATATTGGGCAACTTTCATTTAAAATTGTAATTTAGAGATGAGATAGAAAATGCCACCATTCAACTTCAATTCTCTTTGTACTGTTATAATAAACTATATCCAGAGAATACCTTCTCTGATATAATTCCAGCAGTAAATAAGAGATTGCGTACCTTGAATTTTTTATTTCTTTATTTATAAATATAAATACCTGGGTATAACCAGCAGCACTGGGGGTGACCAATCCACCAAAAAAAAAACCCAATAAAGAAACAAGGGATGCGCTAACCTTGTGGGGTTTTATTAAAAAATTAACACTTTCATACATTAAAAATTTCACATGTATACATATAAACAGAAAAATTAAATAAACCACAGCTTATTGCATGAATATTACAGGGCCCCCTTTAAAACACAACCTCACAATAATCCTAAATATCAGATATCTACCTTGCCATAGAGTTCCGCACGTGGGAAATAATCCAATTTTCTTAGTGCAAAAGTATAAAGTTCTCATAAATATGATTATATCCACAATAACCCTTATGATGACAATGTCCCCAATATGTCCTTAGCCATGAATGCTATTGATAAGTGTTGCTAAGTACACTAAGTACTTGAGCTTATATTTAGTTCCACGTCTAATCACCACCGATGCTACTGGGGTTCTACTGCTGGCTTTGCTGTAGCACTGTACAGCTACTGGCTGATAAGCAGCTCCACATTTTGGTTGAAAACACTGGGATGTGTGGCTATAAAGAGGCTTGATTAATACTCCATTGCTGTGATAAGATAAAAACACTTTGACGAGTTTCTCCTGAGACCGGTTTAATCAGAAAGTACTGGAAGATTTGTATCTTTAAATAGAGAACCTAATTAACTATTCATTATTATTGTTTATTTATAAGGCGACACACGGTATCCCCAACGCAGTGGCATAAGTTTGTCCCAGTCGCCCGGAGACAAGATAATGTTGGTGCCCCCCTAACTTGTGCCCCCCCCCAAATATATATAGCAAAAGTGTAGCAGCAACACAAATTGAAGCTGCTGAAAGCCCAAAGAAGGTTCAAACAAGTGATTTATTATCATAAGTGTATTATAAGTGAACCTTACCAGTGAGTAGCACTTGCATCTCACAACTATGAGGTCATGAGTTCTAGCTGTGGACAAAGCTTTATCTGTGTGGAGTTTGTATGTTCTCCCTGTGTCTGCGTGGGCTTCCTCCAGGTTATCTGGTTTCCTCACACACACCAAAAACATGCTGTTAGGTTAATTGGCTGTGGACTAATTTAACACTAGTGTATGCATGTCTGTGTTAGGGAACTTGGAATGTAACTCCAGTGGGACAATGACTCATGTGAATGTGAAATATTCTCTTTAATCTCATAACGCTATAAAAACATGTTAATAAATAACTAAAGGCCAAAAACCATATAATAAATGTCACTTATGCCTATCATAGCAAAACGGTAGCAGAAAATACAAGAGAGCAGCAGCACACCATCCATCCCACTAACAATTAAATTGGCAAAAAACTGGATAAATAAATTAATACATATTCCAATACTAGCTAAACAGTAGCAGAAAATACAAGAGAGCAACAGTGTCTTCCTCCCAAAAGGAAGTTAATTGCTGTTAAATGACAAAACAGTATAAAATATATGGATTGTATTTAAATCTAATGTAAAGCTAGGATTGGAAACCAAACACAGCTAAACAATAAAATTTAATACAAGAAAGTCAGACAGCAATATTATGACACAACCCCACCCCACCAATATGATTTTTAGAGTTCAAAACCAGCATAAAAACAATAATGTCACTTATTACAATCCCTAGCTAAACATTCACAAAAATACAAGAGCAACAGCATACACACTGCACACAATGAAACTGGCAAAAACAGTAAGCTATGCTTTACAATACAATAAAATACAAGAGAGTAAGAGCACAAAACACCCACCTATTAAAGTGAAATAGGTCAAACCAGTAAAAATTCATAATAAAACAATAAAACTTATTCCAAGCCAAGATTTATAATAGAATAAAACACAAGAGAGAAACAGTAGCCAGTTCTAAATCCTGTTCAAGTCTAGATAAACTTAGAATAAAATACAAGAAATTAACTCAC
>WWET01001304.1:288258-301931 GCA_011038615.1 Limnodynastes dumerilii | reverse complement strand
TAGTGATGTGTGTGTGTATATATAGATAGTGATGTGTATGTGTGTAAATATACACTGCTCCAAAAAATAAAGGGAACACTACAGGCTGATCCAACTTTGATGTAATGTCCTCAAAACAAGTCAAAATGAGGCTCAGTAGTGTGTGTGGCCTCCACATGCCTGTATGACCTCCCTACAACGTCTGGGCATGCTCCTGATGAGGTGGCGGATGGTCTCCTGAGGGATCTCCTCCCAGACCTGGACTAAAGCATCCGCCAACTCCTGGACAGTCTGTGGTGCAACGTAGCGTTGGTGGATGGAGAGAGTCATGATGTCCCAAATGTGCTCAATTGGATTCAGGTCTGGGGAACGGGCGGGCCAGTTCATAGCATCAATGCCTTCATCTTGCAGGAACTCCAGCCACATGAGGTTGTCTTGCATTAGGAGGAACCCAGGGCCAACCGCACCAGCATATGGTCTCACAAGGGGTCTGAGGATCTCATCTCAGTACCAAATGGCAGTCAGGCTACCTCTGGCGAGCACATGGAGGGCTGTGCGGCCCCCTAAAGAAATGCCACCCCAAATGCCTCTTCTGGACATTTAATTCCCTACTGAACCCTCCTGTGCACCAACCTCCATCAATGCCCAAGATTTTGCAATGTACTTTAAGGACAAGATTGATAAGATAACAAAGGAATTGTCCTCCCACTCCTCATCTACTAACATACTATTCAACACCCTTTCTCCACCTTCTGGCACTATGTCTTTGATCTCACAAATGAAGAGGAAGTATCTGCTCTATTTTTCTCTTCCTACACTACTACCTGTCTTCTTGATCCTGTACCCTCACAAGTCAGTCGATGCCTATCTTCTGTGCTTATTCCAACCCTAACTACAATCTGCAATCTTCTCAAGACTGGTATCTTCCCCTCTATATTCAAGCATGCCCTGATTACTTTAATTCTGAAAAAAACAAAACCCTGAGCCAAATTCTCCCTCAAATTATCAGCCTATTTCCCAGCTTCCATGCCCTTCAAAGCTGCTTGAAAGACTTGCCTATACTCACCTCACTCACTTTCTTTACACAATCTTCTAGATCCTCTTAAATCTGGCTTTTGTTCTCAACACTCCTCTGAAACTACACTGACCAAGGTGCTCAATGACTTATACACTGCTAAATCTAAAGGTCACTACTTTCTTTTAATTCTCCAGGATCTTTATGCTGCTTTTGACACTGTTGACCACTCTCTTCTCATACAAATGTTACATTCAATAGGTATTCAGGACACAGCCCTTTCCTGGTTCACATACTACCTCTCTAATCGCTCTTTTAGTGTCTGCTTTTCTGAAGTTACCACAATCTTAAACTTAATCTTTCAATAATAGAGCTATTAATATTTACTCCTGCGAACAAGAGCTACCCACCTGGGTCCGGATTAACAGTTGCGTTGTTTAAAGAATTGAGCTATTATGCATGCGTAGTAGCTTATTTACGCTATCAATGCACCATGTGTGTACCTAGATTGTGTAAGCGAGGTCTATACCAGAAATGGTATGTAGATAGTGTAAATAAGCTACTACGCATGCGTTTTTAGACCTATTTTTTTGTCTATAAAAGGTGCGTCTTATACATGGGGAAATACGGTATATAATTGGATTATATTTGAATTGAACATTTCCCTGCTGTAATGGTTTGTGTGTGTGTATTTCATGACCCCTGTGCGCACCACAGCAAGTTTTATTTGTGATTTGGAGCTTGAGTGTTGTTTTCTTTTGGAGATATATATCTCTCTCTCTCTCCTTTTGGTTTTGCTGGTACTGCCTTCATTCATTTTGTTTTTATCCTTTTATTTAGGTTAGTATACCTACTGATTGTTATTTTCTCACCATATCTCATATTGTGATATCCTGCTGGTGTTGTTCCCTCCCCATGTCTATTGGTGGCTTTACTCCACTCCGTGGGATTTATTTCTTATTTCTTTATTTATGGCTATGTTTCTGGTTTTCCTTTATTAATACTGAAGACATCAAAACTATTATAGAACACATGGAATTATGTTGTCAACAAAAAACTGTTAAACAAATCAAAATATGTTTTATATTTTAGATTCCTCAAAGTAGCCCCCTTTTGCTTTGATGAGAGCTTTGCACACTCTTGGCATTCTCTTAATCAGCTTCATCAGGTAGTCTCCTGGAAGGGTTTTGAATTAACAGGTGTGCCTTGTCAAGAGTCAATCTGTGGAATTACTTGCCTTCTTAATGTGTTTGAGACCATCAAGTTGTGTTGTGCAAAGGTAGGGTTAGTACACAGTGGACACCCCTATTTGACTACTGTTGTAATCCATATTATGCCACAAACCACTCAACTCAGTATAGAGAAACGACTGTCCATCATAACTTTAAGATATGAAGGTCAGTCGATACGGAAAATTTCAAGAACTTTGAATGTATCCTCAAGTGCAGTTTCAAAAACCATCAAACGCTATGATGAAACTGGCTCTCATGATGACTGCCCCAGGAAAGGAAGACCAAGAGTTACCTCTGCTGCAGAGGATAAGTTCATGAGAGTTACCACCCTCAGAAACCGGTACTTAACAGCACCTCAGATTAGAGCCCACATAAAGTTTTCACAGAGTTCAAGTAGCAGACAAATCTCATCAACTGTTCAAAGGAAGCTGCGTGAATCAGGCCTTCATGGTCTTCTTGGTGTTCATCCTCAGTAGTGGCTTCTTCGCACCAATTCGAAGAGAATAGTTTGAGCCAAGAAACACAGGAAATGGACATTAGACCAGTGGAAATCTGTACTTTAGTCTGATGAGTCCAAATTTGAGATTTTTGGTTCCAAGCGCCGTGTCTTTGTGAGACGCAGAGAAGGTGAGCGGATGGTTTCGGCATGTGTGGTTCCCACTGTGAAGCATAGAGGAGGAGGTGTGATGGTGTGGGGGTGCTTTGCTGGTGACACTGTTGGTGATTTATTCAAAATTCAAGGAACACTTAACCAGCATGGCTACGACAGCATTCTGCAGCGCCATGCCATTCCATCTGGTTTGCGCTTACTGGGACCATCATTTGATTTTCAACAAGACAACGGGGGTATATTTACTAAGCTCAATTTTAGACACTAGAGCTCCACCTGACGTCATTAGCAGTATAAAAGGGTAACCCTAGCGTCCAAAAGATCATTACCATCGGCGCCGCTGAACAGGAAGGAGGATGTGGTCGTTGTGGCAACAAGATGAAGACCGGACAGAAGAACTCCAAGCAATTATCCAGCCTTCTTCAAGCAACTGGACCATACTACAATCAAATATTCCAGGACTTCAAGCAGCTCTTCATGACCTCCATGCATGTCATCCCAAGATAGAGGACTGCTGAACGGTCAATACTATTTTTTTTTATAATTGTTTACACACACAGCACAAGACACATAGGTTTTTACGATACAGAGTGGCCACCTGTTTAGTTTTAACATGTAAGGGGGATACATACTGTATTGGGAATGTATTTTTTAATATGTAATATGTGAATGTAATTATTGTGTGTTCATATTTGACTTGGGTTTTTTTTTGGACATCGGGCAGAGCGCAGCATCCTTATAACCCTTCAAATGCTGACGCTGATATTAATACAAGGCAAAGCAAAGTTCTATCAGCGCATGCAAGCTAAGGGTTACAAGCATGATGCGCTTGTCATTTTTACAGACAAAAACACGTCAATTATATTGACGTGTTTTTCAGCTAAATTGTGTGTCGCCTTCAATGAAAGCGCCACACACAGAAGCCTTTTTTTTTGGGGGGGGCGGCCTTAATGGCGAACTAAAGGTGATTTGGTTTTACAAGGCAAACAGCTGGACGATTTGTCCCGGGACTTTACCTTTAGTGAATACAGCGATGGCATAATAGCCAGCCAAGTCCCAGAACTTTGGTTGATTTTAGCAAAATCGACCTTAGCAAATATACCCCAATGACCCCAAACACACCTCCAGGAAATGTAAGGGCTACTTGACCAAGAAGGAAAATGATGGAGTGCTGCGTCAGATGACCTGGCTTGTGTAAGGTGAATAATGACAGCTGCTGTAACTGCATAGTATAGTGTATAAATATAAAATGGCATACCCCATCCCCTCTGCTTTATAACCACCCGCAGCAGTTATAAAACAAAGTTGGTAGCAGCAGGAAATATAAGAAGGTTCCACCCCATTTTCAAACTAAAAGCATTAAACTTTACCAGCCCAAGCAATTGAAACTATGCATGGAGAACCCACCAGAGTGATCCCCATGCCTCTTACCTGAGGTAATTCCAAGAGCAGCTAGGGTCAGCTGTACTAGTATATGCCATGAGGTGACAAGGAGTCCTGGTATTCAAGTAAGCAGCGGCATTTGTACAATAAGTAATTTCTTAAATTTAGGTTTAAAATTTGAAGACTTTATCATTCCTATGAATAGGAGTGAACAATAAAGTTTTCATATATTAAACTATGTCCATTTGTTTTTTTTTTTTACATTTTTCTTTATTTTCAAAAATAATGGCAATGAGCAGAAATTTGCCCATTCTATAAAAACATTGACTTACACTGCAACCACTGACACAAATATAAATACATACAGAAAGTGTGCATATGATAGTACATACCACTCTTCTAGTGAGAATCCAAGAAAAACCTTTGTAACCTATATAAATATAAAATTATACAAAACCATGTTAATTTATTTTACTTCTGTTAATAAAAAAATGTAAAATACAAATAAACTGACTACATCTTAAGAGGTTTAAACAAAAAAGTTTTAAAAACTTAAAAATATGAACCTGGTAGTATAGGACATCTACCTAGATCAATAGTGTAATATGACCACTCCTGATGGAAAGGAAATCAGTAGAAGTATTTTGATACAAGATACATTATGTTCAGACTATGATAATAGTACATGGAATATTTTGTAAAAAAAAAAAGATTTCTAAAAAGCACAATATTTGGCATATGTTAATATAAATGAATAAATATTAACCTATTATTAAGAAAACAGTTTATCAGCTGGAAAGAATGCACTATACTACAGGCAAATCCAGTGTGTTAGTCTTGTGAACTTATCAAATTGTTTCTATTCATAATATCTGTTAAGACAGGTGTTTTTTTGCACTGCTTGCCTTATTAAATGTAAAGGGAACTTCTGTTTTCTCTCCAGGCTTTAAAGAGGATATCTGAAATGTTGTTGTGCCCAAAGTTTCATCCATCACATAATTAGCATCCATTAAGGTTATCTACAAAAGAATTAACATATTTGAAAAATGCACAACTTTGGCCATCAATTTTCAAACGCCAAATAAACGCACCAATAACGCTCTGGTACAATTATTTGTTTTTTTTGCTATGTTTGATTTATAGCGTGAGCCAGCTCCCGATATTTAAAGGGAGCTAATCAGCAAGCTGATTGGCTCCCTATTCCTGAAAGGTGCTGCTGCAGAGCTATGTACAAAGCTGCTCTGACAGTTCTGAAGTATACCTTCAAAGCTGTCAGAGAAGCATAGTACATAGATATGCAGCAGCGTCTATTGCAGGGAGAAGTACAGACAGGGATCAGCTGAAGCCACGCTTCGGCTGATACTTCAGAGCAGCTTTGTACATAGATCTGCAGCAGCACCGAGAGCTCTGGCCCCAGAGCGACCTGCTGGGATCGATAATCGTCCTAGAATATGCCCAGCTTAACTCTGGTGTGTATCAGACTCAATTAAAAATCTCATGTGGAGAACTGAATACAAAAAGGAACAGAACAGATAAGGGTAGGCCCATGTAAGGGTTTTTTTTTCATGTAAATACTACTGTTCTTGTGACCAATTTTAATACAGATCCATCATGTATTAAAGATCTCCCAAGGCCTCTCCTGTTTTATGTCAGGATATTCTACATATATTGTTATCAAGAACCAGTCACTTTGTAGAGCTACATAATATGTTGCTGATTGAAAATGTTATTGAAATAATTATAAATGAAGAATTTACCTCCAAGACATTGTCTAGTTTTGGGTCCAAAATAAATTCAAATGATTCATTCCAAACTGGATTAATATCATTGTTTAAATGCTTTGTTCTTTTTCTGCCATCTGGTGCTAAGGATATGAAAAGTTCTACATAAGGATCCGGAGTGTCAACTGTAAAATCAAAGCACAAATTTAGTTACACATATTTTATATGTATAATGACAACTGCTTAATTGCTTAGGAGTATGTGCTCTAGTATTTTCATGAGATTCCCAGATTTTAACCTTATAAAATCTAAACATATCTGTAGATGGCGAGAGGTATCTACTTCTTTATAACACATATAATGTCAATGAATATCAAAAAAAGCATACTGAAAGAAATGCCTCAAAAAGCATGTTTGCACATACTTATGAAATCTTAATTTTAGCTTCCCCCTCTTTATAATGGTACTTTTAAAGGCATTTGATTACAATGTTTGCTCTGGCATGGTTATATGAACAGAAACCACTTAAATGAGAATGGGAATTCTCATTACTTACGCATATCTCCAAAGGTTCCCTTGGTGACATTGGTGGCTCTTAGGACAGTCACTGTCAGCCTGTGTGAATATTGATATTCAACCTATAGAGAAAAAAAAAATTCCCAGGAATTAATCAGGATTTATATTCTGGTAAAAAGCTACATTTTTCAAGGATCCCCACACAATCATTTTGACAGCTGTAGGAGTAGAGAGGAGAGAGAAATTGTATTGTAATGTTAAGTCACTATATAACAACATGTTGAAAAATGAGTAGGGGGCAAAAGCAAACGTTATATGGATGGACAAATATGCAAATATTTTTATTAATGCAGAGATATCCATGTTTCAGACACACCAAGATTATAAAATGGGATGATAAACAGCAAAAACGGCAGTCATTTGGTTTTATATAAAAGGTGGACAGGAAACAGCAGACAACGTTATGTCATAGTCAAACTTGCCAACTCTCCTTGAATGTCAGGGAGACTCCTTGACTAGTAAGATATCTCCCTAACTCCCAGAAGAGATTAGCAATCTCCCTGATGTTAAATCAGTTCCAGCAGTAGTTTTTTTCCCCCACTGTAGTGTCACGGAACTTAACTGTGTCCTATTTCCCTATATTGTGGCCTATGAAGGCCAAGATGTAATCGACTGACAGCTGGATATTTTGATACTACAGACAGACATATAAAACACACTTTGGACTCTTCATAATCACCAGTAGTGTCACAGAGTTTAGATTTTTAAATAGCTATGGCCTAGTTTTATTTGGCTAAGTTTATCTAAGAGCAACCCATAAAGTTTAGTACAGTCTAGTGTAAACTTCAGGAGTGGATTACTGGTGTAAGACTCAAAACTTCCCAATTCACTCCTTCAAAAACTGTAGTTGCAAAGCAGTCGATATTTATATATAAGAAACATTTCTTTAATGGAAAACAAACAGGAAATCTGTTGTAATTGTTTCATCTATAAAATCTAGCGATGCTATAGCATGGATCGACAAATTTCAGTGCCAAGTTGAAATGGCAACCATAAATTTTGAATGGTGGATGACCAACAGGGGGAGGTCATCCGTGGTCCCTCTACCCACCCAGTGGTCAAAAGCATTGCACCACTGGGAGCTTCTCTCCCAGTCTAAGCAGGCAGGGGTTGGATGTGGATAAGGGCCATAGATAACCTTCCATGGACATTCCTCCAGATCCCAAGTTGTTAGTCACTATCGAAACCTGTCACAAAAAAGGGAGACATGCCATGTGACTAGATATGGTCGAGTTACTCATTGGGTGGTAAACAACTTTGACCAAGTCTCCTGTCTAAATTATTACGTTTGCATTCTATTTTGCCTGTTGCAAGCAACTTCCCATTTTAGATACACAATAGGTGTTAAGAACATTAAGAGCACCTTTTGCATAATTATTTAAAATTCCTAACTTGATACCTGTTGTGACTTAACAGTACAAAGAGTGCATTGTGAAATATGTAAACATGCTGGGACACCTGGTAAAAAGCATGAAACTAAATAAGCAAATAAACACACAGTAGGCTATATTATATTACCTACATATGCTTCCATCAAGTTACAAAAAAATAAATACATACAGATACATACGCTCCAGTTGTAGTGAGATGGTCTCATAAAAACCAAAGGAATTTGTAAATATGAAATGCGTCAGTGGGAAACCCAATATGGAAACACTACGTAATGTTACATGATCTCTTTAAAGATGGTGTTTGTGCAAAATTAGGGTGTTACTTACTAAGTGCAGGTTATGTGGATTTATGCTCTGCCTTTTCCACTTAACACTAACAAATGTTTAGAGCCTGCCCTAAAGTTAAAAGAAGGACATAGTTTTATATATCAAACATGCACTGCTCATTATTTTCCAATCTCAAGGTATGGGCATCTGCTCAAACGGACACTTTAAACAGTAAAGAAATTAACTAATTATCTATATATTTACTAAACATTTACAACAGTATGTTAAACTTTAGCATTTGGTGATTGAATATTATATTTATATTAGTACATTATAAATACTTTGGTTGAATACAGAATGCCAATTTTCCTCCAGTTTCTTTTGTGAATTTCTATCAGATTGCAAGCTCTTTTTTTGTGTTACCAGATCACAACACATTTCGAATCATGCAGATTTAAGAGGCACAACACTCCCAAAAAAGGGGCCGGGGATGAGTTTGCAAGTGTGTGTTCCCTTCTTGTATACCACAGGTGTAACCTAGAAACAGAAACAGAAAGTGACGGCAGATAAGAGCCACATGGCCCATCCAGTCTGCCCAGTTGTTTATTTAAAACTATACTGACCCTAGACCCTAATTACCCTTAAATTATAAGAACACAGAGAGACATGGGTTGGCCAGGCCTGCACTGTTAAGCTGGTCCACACAAATAACTGTTTAGGTCAATCATATAATATATGACCAGAACAGATGTCAGAATGCTGACAAAACAGTTCTCAAACAATTGCACCCGATAACTGGATTGCTTGAAATGCCTGAACAACCTGAATGCTGCAGGCACCACCGCACGACAATGCTGACCCCACTCCTCCCAGGTATTTATAACGCTGGCCTATTCAGGGCCGGCAATCGCCTAGAGCGCCAGACCCGGGGGGACGGGGAAAAGAAACCTCTCTCTGCTTTATGGTCCAGACTTCTGTATTTCTGCTATTCTCTATGTGCTTGAGTTAGAAAGCTTATGGTAAACCTGAATGTCGGAGACCATCCGTGTGAGTGGCTAAATTGTGAATGCATGTATATCTGGATAGAACAGACCAATCATAGTAGATCAGTGCTCCTCAACCAGTGTGCCACGGGATGTTGCCAAGTGTGCTGCGGTGCAATGCCTCCAACAGGAGAAAAAGCAATGGAAGACCTTGCAGATATATGAATGTGGAATACTGGGGAGCTTATGACACACAATTGGTTATACTGGGGAGGCTGCAGACACATGAATGGGAACTACTAGGGAGGCTCGAGACATATGATGGGGGGCTAACATAGGTAAATTAGTTATAAGACAAAAAATGTTATTAGCTGCGATTTTTTTATTTATCAAATAAAAAATTATGTAATATCTGTGTATGTATTTTGTAATTCCTGCATTTTTTTGTATATTTTGCTTTTGGTGTGCCGCGGAATTCTGGGAAGGGCTTAGGTGTGCTGCGGAATTCTGGGAAGGGCTTAGGTGTGCCAAGGGTGAGAAAAGGTTGAGGAGCACTGTAGTAGATGATGATGATGATGATGATGAATCTTTTGTGCTGGTAGTCCATCAAAAAAATATCATAATTCTAGATCCAATCCATTGTCTTCAACACAAACACTCTGGATGGTCCTGTCAGATAATATGCCTTTAAAAAAATTGTATTCACAATTTCTTTTATACAACATATTTATTACTTGTCAGAAGCACACTCATCTGTGTTTAAAATAACCTTTTGGCCAAGTCACCATGCTTTATAGAAATGATCAGTTCCTTGCAATATAGCTTAAGTTTCTGTGAAGTGGATTTATTAAAATCATTTTTCTAATTAATACACTGATTGTATGTGATTACCACATTTCATTGGTTTCAATTCATTAAATCAGGTTACTAACTTTCTAGAATATAAATTATCTTTCTAGATATATCTTTAAGGATGCAGACAGTTTTTCTAAAAAAAATGCTGCTTGTACACTACCACATCACCTCTCTCCATTCTGAAAATGTTCCTATGCTACCTTACATACAAGTGCTGCTTGTATACTACCACATCACCTCTCTCCATTCTGACAATTTTCCTATGCTACCTTACATACAAGTGCTGCTTGTACACTACCACATCACCTTTCTCCATTCTGACAATTTTCCTATGCTACCCCTCAGTGCTACTTGGAGTGCAACAGGAGAAAATTCCATTAAAAACACACAGCAGCTATTAATTATAAACAATATAAAAGGTCCGTATTTCTCATTTATTAGTATTTCCTTTCTCAGCTAATCCATGGTTTTCCGGAATCTTCTGCCCTAAAGTAGAATCCCTGCCGTAATAAACAAAAGACATGATCACAACTTGTTCACGACAGAATTTTTCCAAATCCCTGACCTCAAATAATATGACGTCCTGGGAAAAATTGCAATTATGAATTGTACCACATCCGCATGTTGTACTGATTATGTTTCCAGCTTTACTAGAGGGTATTTACATTGCATCTGACATTTCTATTTTGTCAGGCCTTTTCAGATTAAAAGATGAATATTACATTGAATATTAAAAACCTGTAATTCATATTCATTACACAATGTATTGTAGACCTGAGTTTGATTAGCCAGTCCCCAGAACTAAACTCTATGGACCATATTCAGTGCATGAAAAAAAAGATAATCAGGTTGAACTTAAACCTGGGAAAAACCAGGCAAAAACAAACTTCATCTGTTACAAAGTTTATTAGTATCGGGAGGTCATGTTACCTAGCACAAATCCAAAAGCAGTTTAAAAGAAAAGCTGGTCAACTTATTACTACACTAACTGTGTGTAATAGGCAAAAGCAAAGTATTCTTTCTGCATAAAAATAATATTTAAATTTAATTTGATTGCCCCTGAAACTCAACATGGTTTTACCCAGTTGTAACATTATACCCGATTTTGGCCCGGATTCAAAACTGCGGCTTCCATCTTTTTTCAGACGGAAGGGTAGCAAATCAGCAAGTCATTTACCGATTTGGAAACAAAAGCTTTCTTTTTTCACTCACGACAATGAAAACATTTTAGTTGGAATATATTTAAGAACAGTTAAACCGAGCATGCCTAGAACTCAAAACCATGCCCTGAAACCACACAAGAATGATTCACAGACAAAAACGGCTACTTAGGAATGATTCATGCTTGGGAATGTAATGTCTTCCGCATGCACTATAGGGGCGAGACTCTTAATGCAAATGAGCAGCACTCAGGCTACTAATGTACAGTATGGGCGTTCCTTGAGACTTAGAAATGATTCACAGTTAAAAAGGCCTTACAGAAACTAACATACACACAAACAAAGATAGGAATGCCCCCTGCCATCCTTAAGTTGACATCCGCATGGTTAACAGAGAGCCAAAGCCTCAGGCTTTTCTTTTTGTTCAACAAACAGCTACTGTGTGATTATAATGAATGCATGTGTTCACTTTGATTGAAACAGTTCAACTCATCTATTAAAACTGCTGTTGTACACTACCACATCACCTTTCTCCATTCTGACAATTTTCCTATGCTACCTCACATACAAGTGCTACTTGGAGTGCAACAGGAGAAAATTCCATTAAAAACACACAGCAGTTATTGATTATAAACAATATTAAAGGTCCGTATTTATCATTTATTAGTATTTCCTTTCTCAGCTAATCCTTGGTTTTCCGGAATCTTCTGCCTTAAAGTAGAATCCCTGCCGTTATACAGGTCAACGGTCTCTTCATGGTGTTGAGTTGTTAGGGCGACGATGCACACATTAACAAACTTGAACCGAAAGACAACAGCAGAAATATCATGGCTGACCCTTTCATCTATTGTAGCAAAGAAACAGTAGAGCGAGGTAAAGACAACATACAGGCCCTTTAAACCAAGGAAGCTTTATTTAGGAGCAACAACCCTGCTAAGGATAGCACATGAAGACAGTACAAGCAGAAAAGTGAGTAACTCAAACTAACTTTGGGGGAGATTCAGACCTACGCCCGCCCATGATTTTACGCTGACCGTAAGCGTAAAAGTACCCAATAGTAGTTACTGCGCATGCATGTGGCAGAGGTTACGCAAAGTAACTCTGAGTGTGTACAAAGCACAAAGGGGCATGGCAGTCATATGGCACCCATAATTACGCTTCCGGGGAGGGGTGAGGCATTTAAATCGTACAGTATGGGAGTGCTTAGCATCGTAACTATGCATGGAGACTACGGACGCCAGCAGTTACGCTCTGAAAAGTTAGGGTAGGGTTTGCTCGGCGTGAGACGGCAAAAGTAAGTACAAGCAAGGGGAGTGCCTTGGGGCATGCTTCGTAGGTACACTGGGGTAAATACGCTACACACAAGTGCGTATTATTTGCGTAGGTCTGGATCAGGCGCTTTGAAAATAACTGGTGGCATTTCTACCTGGAACTGGTCTTAACCAAACTTCCTTCACTTTAAATATAGACTATATTATTAACATCTGTAAAAGAAATTTTAAGAATCACCCATATTTAATAAGTGTCAGGGACATATACACAATAGATTGGTCCACAAAATAAGGGAACTGGGTCTAGGAAACAACATTTGTACTTGGATCAAAAACTGGTTGGAGAATAGGGAGCAGAGAGTTGTGATAAATGGAACTTATTCTAATTGGTCAAAAGTTTTAACCCTGGTGCTTTCTTAAAAAAAATTGTCGAGCCCTGGCATAGCATGTTTACATTGCGTTATGAGCTATAAATAGTAAAATTCACAAGTAATTCATCTGTAATCTGTCGTCACCGCAGTCAATGGTAACTTATATTCATGCATATTTATTCTATCACAACATGTAAAACAAAAAGAAAAGAAAAGTAACGTATATATAGAAGCAAAAACATATACTTACTATAATACATTGATAAGGATCTATGGTCGCCATTAGGAAGTCGCAATCACAGCTTTAATATTTCTGAGCGTCCCTGGTTTATCAATCCTATAGATATAAAAAAAAAGTGGGAAATTATTTTTTAATAGGTTGTTAAGAGTGGCACAAACTATTCCAATAAACTGGAGTACATGAAGCCAATATTTAACTTTCTTTTTTTAGATTTGATTTGAGAATAGGAAATCACTGACAATATACTATATTACAACAATTACAGCCAGTAATAAAACGGCCAAAAGGAGATTGCCAAATGATAGCACATATCACAAAAAGGACAAAAGAAAGTCTAGCAGCCAGATTCAATTGAGCACAATATTGCATTTTGGGTGCAATATTGCCTAATTTGCATAACATTGCATTGAAATTCAGCATCGTGCAATGCAATCATTTTGGGCACAATGTTGGACTAAATCACCAATATCGTGTCTAAACAGTAGGGGGGTTATTTTATTTATTTTTATTTTTTAACTTTTAATTTGCAGCCATATTACATGTAGTTGGGTGCGAATACTAAAATACATTGCCCGGTAAATAGAATTAGAATTGAATTGGGTGATGTTGCTCTGTCGT
>WWET01001304.1:250072-263511 GCA_011038615.1 Limnodynastes dumerilii | reverse complement strand
TATATACATACGTATCTGTGTGTGTGTGTATCTATTTTTATTTTTACACATAACATATTAGATGTACTTCAGTGTACACTATTTAGACAACAAAAATACAGAAATATTTCCTGATTGGCACCAAAAACCTAATTGAAACTTATATGTAACTAATTAAAAAGATAAAAAAAATAATACATACGTATCTGTGTGTGTGTGTATCTATTTTTATTTTTTTTACACACATATTAGATGTACTTCAGTGTACACTATTTAGACAACAAAAATACAGAAATATTTCCTGATTGGCACCAAAAACCTAATTGAAACTTATATGTAACTAATTAAAAAGACAATATAAAAAAAATCAATCAAAATTTTCATTAAAGAAATAGAGATCTCTGTGGAGCAGCTGCACTTGAAGGGCTTCAGCCTTGGTAGAATCAGACAATAAACAAAATAAGTGCTGCGCTGACAGATGTCGCTATTTTGAATAATATTAATAAATGCTGGTTCTTAATGTCATAACAATTTATTAAAACATAGACAATAAATAAAAACTTATTTCTGCGTGGCAACAATGTATAGATACATAGAGAGTCCAATTAGTAGTCTCCGGAGACAAAAGATATTCAATAAATAGTTCAATTGTGCGTGCATATATTATGCTTAATGAGACTGAGTAAAGAGCCGGGCTCTGTATGGAATATGAATAGTAGTCAAAGGATTTATTGGATTATTTCTCGTGGTAGCCAAGATATATGAGAATATCAGCTCCTCCTCCCAGTTCACCTTATCATCTCCCCTCCACCCAGGGAGCCTGTTCTGAGTTTTCCATTTGATGTATTTGGCAGTTAGTGTTTAGCAATGGCAGTTAGCAGTGGTGAGCATGGTACTGTCCACCTGTTAACAATCACATCCTGATTTAGGAAGAAAAGCCCCATTTCACATGGCGCAAAAGAGGCGGAAGCTTATGGAAAGGAGAGTGTGGTTTGAACAGTTAAAGTCAGTTATGGGTGAGGTTTGACTGGAACAGGAACGGTGCTTTTTCTGAATGATGGATTTGGAAGAAAACTTCACATAGTGGTAACTCTGGATCCTATAAAACATATCAGGGGGTTGGGGTCCCAGTCGTATATTCTGTTGGTGTACGCACTGGACAGAACTTTGACACAGGGAGCCTAATCTGAGACCTCCACTGGATGGATTTGGATGACATTATATCCAAATTTAGAAGGGACTGTCCCAATTCACGGGCCACAATCTCTGCCAATCTCTGCAGTAACCCAGGCAATAAACACAGGACTTGGGATAACTGGAACCGGAGCAGCAGGACTTCGCTTTGGAGTGACTGAAGGAGCTGGACTTCAAAATCAGATGGAGAAACAGCCAACTGGTTCATACTAGTCCCAGCATTGGCGTATCTATAATGGGTGCAGGGTGTGCAGTGCACACGGGCCCCTCAGAACAGGGGGCCCTGTGGCATGCATCCTGCACCCTGGGTTGGCAGGGGAAGGGGGGCCATTCATCATCTATTTCTTCCCTCTAATATCTTCGGAAGAAATATTGAAGGCTCAGAAGATGGTCCCTGGTCAGGCGTGATAGGTGGCCCCATAGGAGAGAGGGTTTATGCTGAACCCTGGAGGCCATTTGGAGTGAGCACAAGATGTTCAGGAGTTGCCAATCTCTACAGTAATCCAGGCAATAAACACAGGACTTGGGACAACTGGAACCGGAGCAGCAGGACTTCCCTGTGGAGTGACTAAAGGAGCTGGACTTCAAGACCAGATGGAGATGCTGCTAACAGGTTCATACTAGTCCCAGGCAGGCCAGAGCTGATAGGAGACTGGTTCATTGAGGTCCACTGTGTGGTCTGCTTTAAGTCTGGCATATCTGTATATTGGCCGGTCATAATGTTATGAGAACGATTCCAGGGTGCAGAGTCTATGTTATCAGGTGGTTTTCCCCAGAGCCCCTGATGGTGGGGTTGGACTTGGCTGTGCCCCAACAACAGGTCGCAGTCCCCAGAACTGAACTCGTAGGAGAGAGGAAGCAGGGAAAGGCCCGACTAACACAGGTGGGGGGCACAGAACTAATACAGGACTTGGATACAGATTGTGCAGATAGACTAGACAGACAGACACAAGGTAATAAGCAGACAAACAAAGCTGGGAATGATAGTGCAGATATACTGCACAGAAAGACACACTGGAGATGAATGGTAGAATCTGCAACAGTGATATGCAGAGAGATTGCACAGACAGACAGGGTACTTGCACTGAACCACACACAACCAGGAGGGAGGACAGAAAGCAGGCAGGAGTGGGAAGGCTGGGCAGCAGAGAGGACACAGCAGAGAGGCTAACAGGTGGCATCTATTTAAAGGGAAATCTACATTCCCATTGGCTGCTAAACAGACAGAGCCAAACACACAGCTATGAAATCCCAGATGCGGGTTAATTAGGCAGGATCCCTAGCAAGGAGGAAAGCTGCATGAAAAATCTGAAAAAAAAAACAGAATTCCTTACTGAAGCACAGAGACACAATTACACGCTGCTGCCATATGCAGCGTGTAACACCTTTATAGGGTGACAGTCACTAGGATGCTATATACATTATTTAGAGGTCACTATCTATTGTATGGTTCAATACTAGTCAATAGATATTTTTTTTTATTGCAACTATTCTAAAAACACTTTCTGTCTCTGACTGTGCTATACAGACCCAATAAAGTATGTAGTGTTTATAGCAATTTTAGGCATAGTATACCAGTATCACCTTCATTTGAGATTTAAATATTTCTGTCATGGTATTTTAGGAATGTAAGTTAAAACTCAAAATAAATATAACTTCCTTTAACTTTGTACAGACATTCAAGTTGACCTTTTATCACTCATTATAATATGTCTAATATAATGTGTAACAGTGTGTCAGTATAGCATATTATGAAAATAAACTGTCCCCATAAACAGAAAATCTGCTTACAGCTGTGAATAAAGTAAATAACATTTGAAAAATGGACTGGACTGAAAGGAGTTGCTATTGTTTACAAACTGAATAGTAGTGTTGTTTTCAAATGAGCTTACACAGCAACTATAGAACATTTTCGATTTGTGGGATGGGGAGATGCAGGTTATCCTTAATATTTTTAGGGTAGTTTCATCACATTTAAAGTGTCTATTAGGGCATCCTACATATTTTTAGCCTTTACGGAAGATTAATTTAGGATTAATAACAAAAATGAAAGATGGAGGTAGCACTAGAAATAACATTGTGGGAGTCTCGACAGGTTAAATTCTAAAAAGATTTTATTATCCAAATGACATAAAGTAAAAATTGTTAAAATACACAGGTATATACAACTCTATGATAGATGGTTCGACACACAAGCTCTAATAATAATTAGTTTTCCAATAGGAGGCTTCCTACATATAGCTTTATGATGAAATATAAGAGTGGTAATAAATGAATCCCAGCATATGAGCTTGATGGAGCTCAAAGAACAAATAGCTGCACTTGATAAAATGTCCTTGGTAGATTGAGTGGTGGGCTATATATGTCCTTGGTAGATTGAGTGGTGGGCTATATATAGATGGTGAAAAGGACTATGTCCATTAGGTTGCCTCACTGAAACTCAAATTCGGCAAGGTGTTTACGAAAACAGGAACTGTATGATAAAACCATGTAGAATGAACACTCTACTCACGTAACCCTCCTGTTATGTTGTTGGAACGGAGGAGGTGAGAGTATGGCTGCAGTAGGAGTAGTCCTGTTAGCAAGAAGCATATGTCTCCGCCGCCAGCAGGCTGTTTAGGGCTCCGGCGTCCACGCTGAAACCACGTGGTGCGTTTGTTTACACCACTCCGTCAGCTGTTGTGGGGGCGTGTGAGCCCAAGGGCCCGGAGAAGCTTGAGAACTGATTATGCAGATCCCTGTTTCGTTTGAAATTAGGATGGAGGTGCCGAATCCACTATATAGGGAAATAATCTTTGAGACTTGTGCTGGTTTGGAGCAAGTGTGTAGTACAACTAACATAGGTTGTCCCTTGACGCGTTTCTCCGTCGTAAACCGACAGTTTCCTCAGAAGGCTTTCCTAAAAAAAAAGCCTTCTGAGGAAACTGTCGTTTTTTTTAGAATTTAACCTGTCGAGACTCCCACAAGGTTATTTCTAGCGCTACCTCCATCTTTCATTCTTGTTTGTATTGTTTTTGCAGATTGGCAGTATCTGGATGGTGGTAAGCGCTCTGTAATTAACCTCACTATATCGTTTAAACAAATCCACCAAGCTCGAGTCTATACTTTCATTTAGGATTACTATCAAGAATTGGGCCAGCTGTTTATCCAAATTGAAAATAGAAAACTTTTTACACAGAATTTTTCTTATCAGAAGCATTTGAATTGTATGAAAAAATGAGTGTCTTTATTCCATTTCTCAATTTTTTTATTTCTATTTTTAATAGTCTTTTAGTAAAGTTTTTCTATCAATCATGGGTGTTTATTTATAAGCAGTATCCATTATATCAGATGAATCATTCTAACAAAGAACAGTTAGTTTAAAATTTTGACTCTGCTGATCAAAAGACTCCTTGTTAGAACAGTTTCTTTTAAGACAGATAAAATTACTTCTAGTGATACTATAAAGCAAACTCCTTTTATGATATTTATATTAACATATTGGTTGGTGTCAACCTTTGTTTCAAAATTAACAGCACGAATCATGGCTTTCTTGATCATGACAGTAACGTCTAACAATTTTGACCATATCTTTATTTGCTATATGTGTAAACTTAAGACCAAAATTGTTGGCACAAATCAATAGAAGTGAAGCCCCCACACTATATGAAAAACGAATCAACTATATATCGCCCATAGTGGGCCAGGTTAGCTCCAAGTGGGCCTCCCCAAATATAAAGTTGTTCAAAAGGCCAATATAGAAATTGGCATGACTGGGAGCAAACCTGGTCTCCATTGCAGTTCCAAGACGCTAGCAACAATAGATGTTCTCAAATAAAATGAAATTGTGCTCTAAAATAAATGTCACTGCTTCTACTATTAATTACTGTTGTGAAGATGACAAGGAGAGATCCAGAAATAATTGATGGCCTCCACTCTTTTTTGTGTAATTTCCCTTTTATACTGTCAATATTTCTCAAAAAAGCAGACATAGCTTTTAAATATGGAAGTGAACAAACAAATGGTTATAGATCAACAAGGCAAAAAAATGCTGATGGTTGCCTCGATTCCATGTGTGCTACTGATTGCCCCAGAGAAGCCAGCAGTCTGTGAGTAAATGTCCATCTACTATTTACTCACCTTGGCATACAATCTTGCTTAATATGAAGTCAATAGGCCTGATCCAGATCTACGATGGTACACTGAGCGGTCTAACGCTCAGCGTACAATCACTGCACTCCCCCCAACACTCCCCTTTGCCCCAGCGTATTAACACTCACTTACGCCGGCTGAAGGCTACCTTAACTTCAGCCGGTGTAAGCGAGTGTAAATACGCTGGGACGGCGTCGTTGATACCCTCGCTCCCTCCGCCTACCTGTACTAACTGAAGCGTAGTAACGGAGGGGAACTCCCCCTTCAGCGTCACTACGCTGCTGCTACGGACGCCCGATCCATGATTGGGCGTTGCCATAGCTATGCCGGGTAACATCTGCCCGGCGCATGCGCAGATCAGCTTTTAAGCCGATCTTACGCTTACGCCCGGCGTATTACCCCCGGGCAGCGTAGGGCTGGATCAGCCCCAATGTCTCAGAGTAGATAATCTTATGAGTAAACACCAACTGATTGTATACTCACCTTGGGGTATATTTACAAAAGTCGCTTTTGGCTGGTGATTATTAATCGCCAGCCATCACCGCGATTTTCCCACGATTTTTACAAAAAAATCACTAAGCAACGCTTTTCGCCGTCGATAGCCATCGCTTTTCTATTGCAAAAATACTAAAATGACAAGCGCATCATGCTTTTAACCCTTAGCATGCATGCGCTGATAGAACTACAAGGGACAGCATTGCTGTGCCCTGTAGTAATATTAGCCTCAGCATGTGAAGGGTTGTAAGCATGATGCGCTCTGCCCGCTGTAAAAAAAACATACACAGTGAAAAATAAACACACATTAATTACAGTCACATACATAACTTAAAAAAAAAAATACATTCCCACTACAGGATGTATCCCCCTTACAGGTGACCACTCTGTTTACTATGGACCTATATGTGTTGTGTTTTGTGTGTAAAAAATAACAAAAAAAATATTTTTGACTCACCGTTCTGCAGTCATCTATCATGGGATGACTTGTAAGGAGATCTTGAAGAGGTGCTTGAAATCCAGGCATAGTTGATTTCAGAACGGTCCAGTTGTTTGAAGAAGTCAGGATAGTTGCTTGTAGTTCGTCTGTCCAGGCTTTATCCTGTTGCCATGACGATGACATCCTCCTTCCTGGTCCGCAGATCCGTTGCTAATGAGCAAACGGACACTAGAGGTCCTTTCTTATACTGCCAATGACGTCAGGGGGACCTCTAGTGTCTGGACTTAGACGCTAGAGGTCTCCCTGACGTCATTGACAGTATATTTTTTTGTTATTTTTTACACACAAAACACAACACATATAGGTTCATAGTAAACAGAGTGGCCACCTGTCGGAGCTTGCTGCAAGATGGAGTAGGACGTGATTCCTAACAGCTCCCACTCATTATCCTACATCCATCCTGTTTTACACTGATACCCTATGCAGGCACTCCTAAAACTTTCTTCAGGGAACTTACTTACCCTTCTCCTGCATCAGAGCAAGTCTGGACACTAGCACAGTTGCGACGGCTGAGCTGCGGACCGGCGGGTCTCCCCTTGTTGTCTGCAGCTGCTGGCGGTAAGGAGTCATGGCGTCTGCCTTGTGAATGACAATAAAAAGGGATAAGATGGCGCTCCTCTAAAATAAAAACTACAAGCAGCCCAAAACACAGGGGTACCACTAAAACACTGTCTGCCTTGTGAATACTTCTCCCTCCCCATTGATCAGTCGGTGAGCTTAAGGGGTGCCAGGACAGCGGAGGAAGCAATTCTTGTTTAGATCCGCGGTGTTCCTGGCACCATTGCCACCATTGGTGCGAAACCCTCGGAGCGGCGGGCGCCATCTTGAGAATCGCTGAGTAGTGCGGTGAGGAAGGAGCCCTGATAGCTGGCAGCCATCTAGCCCTGCAGCGCATACCCTGGTCCCTGCTTTATAAAGGGTAGTTGGATCCCTTGTACTGTTTTGTCTCCCTGCTAAGCTGCTGGAAAAAGCCTCTTGTGTTACAGCCTTATGTTACACTCTGCCTCTGAGTAGGTGACAATCTGCTGTGCCTTTGCCTTTGGAATCTTCTGAATCTGGCCTTGTCCCTATCTGAATCAACGGGGTTGGATGCTCTAGAAGTGTATATATTCCCAGCTAGAATTCTAAATATACACTACAAGCCTTTTTTACAAGCCTTATGAGATTTGTTATATTCAGTATACCAAGACTGGTGTAGTGTGAATCTCTTTCTGAGGCAACATTTGGATATATCAGGCGTGCATTTTCTGTTACTCAAAACGTCAAGCCACACATTATGGGGTATATTTACTAAAGGCGCTTTTTTTCATAATCACTGGATTCACCAAGGGGCACTTTTCTTAGGCAATTTTTAATCACCTGCGAGAAGCGTCACTTTAGCAAGGGGTAAATTGCTGTGCTCTTTTATAGAAAAGAACCACGATTTGCCCTTTAAAAAAATCGCCGTCGCTACGTTTAAAAAAAAAAACGCAGCATGCTTGAAAGGCTTAGCCATGCTTTGCTGATAAAACTGCTTAGCCGTGCAGTAATATCAGCGTCAGCATGGTAAGCCTTCTAAACATGCTGCGCTGTGTGTTGTGTAAAAAAAAACAAAAAAACATAGTCACATATAAGCACAATGCACATACATTACAATACATGCCATACAGTAAAAATCTATAAAAATGCATAATATGTCCCCCAATAATATAATAAAAATACAGGTGGCCTATCTGTAATGTTTAAAACATCTTATGTATCACATAGTTTTTAATAAAGAAATATTTAATATTCACCGTTAAGATGTCCTCCGTCTTGGGAAGACTCTTGTAGAATGAAAAATCTTTGTTCAGCAGTGTATAGATATAGCATACTTATTTCTCTCGCCCTGACATTATTAGCGCGTAAATGGATGGCTCAGGACTGCAACTCATTTCATAATTGGGATGGTTTAGTTAATGCTACCCTAAATCATGAAAAGTTTATACATACTAAGCGCAAAACCCTTAATCGTTTTTACAAAAACCAGGACGCCCTGGTTGGAATCTTCCCTTATCCTTATCTCTTCAGAGAAGAGTAATTTGTGAATCTGTGTTGGTGTTGGTGTTTAAGAAAGACAAAGAAATTGTGTTATGTTACGCAACATTGTATTTTATCTTATTATGACACAATGTACAAATATGGTTCTAGGCTTCCCAAATTTTACTATGCCTAGGGTTAACTATGTTTTATGAATGACGCCCCTGCAAAGGGTTTATTGTTTGGGTGGGAATGTTTGGGGAGGTGGGAGGGTTGGTGGATTCTCTGTATTGTTATGTATAAAATGTATGTTTGAAAATCTATAAATAAACACAATTTAAATAAAATCAGAGTGGCCACCTGGTTTTTTTCTGTAATACATAATGGGGATACATCCTGTAGTAGGAATGTATTTTTTATTAATTTATATATGTGACTGTAATTACTGTGTGTTTATGTTTTTTTTTACAGCGGGCAGAGCGCAGCATGCTTATACCCCTTCACATGCTGACGCTGATATTACTACAGGGCACAGCAATGCTGTGCCTTGTAGTTCTATCAGCGCATGCATGCTAAGTGTTAAAAGCATGATGCACTTGTCATTTTTACTGAGAAAAACACATGTCAATTATATTGACATGTGTTTTTCAGCCAAAGTGTGTGTCGCTGTCAATGAAAACGACACACACGGAAGGCGGTTTTTTGGGGGGGGGCTTTCACGGCGAACTAAAGGCGATTTGAAAAAACCCCTTTAGTAAATCCGGCGACCCCTATGTTTTACACGGCAAACAGCTGGCCGATTTATGTCCAGCGATGTTTGCCTTGTCGATTTTATCAAAGCCCAAAGTCCCGGGACTTTGGCTTTAGTGAATACCACGATGGCAAAATCACTGCTAAAGTCCCGGGACTTTGGGGGATTTTGACAAAATCGACTTTAGTAAATATACCCCCTTGATGTTATATAACCCTGCATAATATCAAACTAGGTGTCCTGTTTAAGAGGTTAGCTGACCTCAACAATTACATTATTGCAGCTAAGGATGTTATTCTACAATATTATAGAACTATCTAAAATTGTTAATTAACCTCAAATCAAACTAAATCTGGGATACTAAGTGTGTAAATTATTGGTACCAACTCTGCCAACTAATCTTCACATTAACTTCTAATGACTATGTGCTTTCTCAGTTGTAACATTTACTTCATCAACAGGATTTTTTTTATGTTTGAATGTTTATTGTATTTAAAATTTTATTTGTGATAACTTTTGTTTGTTTTTTATTTACTTTCTTTTAGTTTGTTTAGTTTTGTGGTATCAAATTGATAAAACTAGATTGGCAGGTTAATGGATGTACAATAATGGCACTAATGGGAGCACACTATGTTTTTATTAACTTTAATATTGTCCACAAAATAGTGCATCTTTTCTATTTGTATTGTCTACATTAGGAATTGGTCTTCCTGGGAGCAGCTGTAATACTGGTATTTAATTTAGTAGTGACTTATTATTCCCAGAGCAGTCCTATTACTTTTTAGTTCTCTTTAGGAAAATTAAGAATTTTATACCTCTTCTAAGAGCCAATACTTTCCATTTGTCTGTATCACTTTAATGCTAGGAAAATGTACTAGCAGCAAACAAGAGGTTGTGAGTTCAAACTTTCCTATAGATGAAACTCCTAAAATACTTCTAATAAGCAGAGGGGTTGACTGGCAGGAAAAAGGAACTTAGCAGGAAGCTGGCGAGGAGAACTCCGCATCTCTGCTCTTTTTAAGACCAATTGTGATGTAAAAGTTTAAAATCAGCATATCACCAGGTCCAAATTTCTGGTCAGCCTTGTGACTGGTAAATGTCAGGTCATGAACCAATGGTTACAAAGCATCCATAGACATTTCCCCAGTATGCTAATCTTACTGTGTATATATAAATATCATTGGTCTGTTTGTCTGTCCGGTTATGCATTCGGACACCCATGCACCGATTGGGATAACCTAACACAAGGTGGTCCAGTTGGGTCCTGGACAGGTTTTAGGGGATTGGGGTTCCAGTTGGACCTCCTGTCGGTGTATACTGGCCAAAATTTTGACCAGCTTTCTCAGCAAATTGTGCATATCACATCAATAGGGAAACACAAAATAGACAAAAATGGCAATTTGTTAAAACATTCCAATGATTCAATCAACATACTATCAACTCAGAAAGGATATCAAGTTGAAAGGCTATGAGCAGTAGTGTTAAGCACAAATATAGCAGAAGTGAAGTATAAATCATATATGCACAAATTTTCTTGAAAACAGGAAAAAGTCCATATTCAAATCACTTAGCAGCATTTAAAAGTATATAGGCAGATATTGTAGCTCACTGCACTTGTGCTTGCACTTGTGAAGGGATCCTGTATACAGATGATTTAGGAGGGACTGTTTGAAATTATAAGCTGCAAAAGAGGTGGGGCTTATGGAAAAGAATGTGTAGTTTAAACAAATATGGTTATTTAAGGTCAAAGTTTGGCTGGAAAGGGGCGAAGCTTGGTTTGAATCAAATTGATTATTAACAAAAACTATATCGTTAAGATGATAATTATTTTTAAAATGTTGACAGTTAAACATAGAAAGTGACGGCAGATAAGAGCCACATGACCCAGCCAGTCTGCTCAGTTGTTTATTTAAAACTATACTGACCTGAGATCCTATTTACCCTTAATTTAGTTTAAGATTTAGGATATCCTTATATTTATCCCAAGCATGTTTAAACTGTTCTACTGTGTTAGCCTCAGCCACATCAGATGGGAGACAATTCCACTTATATATTTATTATATTTATGTGTTTGTGTTCTATTGCACCTCTTCCTCTGAAAAATGCCACCCTCCTCTAGCCGGTCACAACCCTTGATATATTTGAAAGCTGCTATCATATCCCCCCTCTCCCTTCTCTGCTCCAAGCTATACATGTTAAGTTCCTCTAGCCAGCAGTTACATCCAACTCACTCAGGCACTTCTGTTAGTCTTATATACAGTACTGTGCAAAAGTTTTAGGCAGTTGTGAAAAAGTGCCTCAAAGTAAGAATGCTTTAAAAAATAGAAGTGTTAATAGTTTATGTTTATCGATTAAGTAAATGCAAAGTGAATGAACAGAAAAGATATCTAAAACAAATCAATATTTGGTATGACCACCTTTACCCTTCAAAATATCACCAATTGCAATTACACTTGCACACAGTTTTTGAAGGAACTCGGCAGGGAGGTTGTGCCAAACATCTTGGAGAACTAACCACAGATCTTCTGTGGATATATGCTAATCCTTCTGTCTTTTCATGTAATCCCAGATAGACTCAATGATGTTGAGATTAGGGCTCTGTGGGGGCCAAATCATCACTTTCAGGACTCCTTGTTCTTCTTTACACTGAAGATAGTTCTTAATGACATTAGCTGTATGTTTAGAGTCATTGGGCCTGATCCAGACCTACGCCGATGCGCTGTGCTTAGTAAAGCACAGTGTATCAGCGTGTACTCTCCCCAACACTCCCCCTGTGCGAGCGTATTTTCCCTCGCTTACGCCGGCTAAAGGCTACCCTAACATCAGCCGGCCTAAGCAAGGGAAAATACGCTCGCACAGGAGCGTATGCCAACTAACCCCTCCCTCCCTTCCTCCCTCACTAAACTACCTCCCCCGCCCATCTATACTAATCTGAACGTAGTAACGCTGGGGGACGCCCCCTCCAACGTGTAGTAACGCCGGGCAACATCTGCCCGGTGCATGCGCAGATTGGCTTTTAAGCCGATCTTACACTGCTGGCTGGCGTCTTAACACCAGCCAGCGTAGGTCTGGATCAGGCCCATTGTCCTGCTGCAGAATAAATCTGAGCCAATCAGACACCTCCCTGATGGTATTGCATGATGGAAAAGTACCTGCCTGCATTTCTCAGCATTGAGTGATGATATGGCCTCCATAGAGCCGTGATCTCAACATCATGGAGTCTGTCTCCATGGAGTCTGTCAAGCATTTGCCTACATCCACAGAAGAAACACAGATCTGTGTTTCTAACAATCTCCCTGACGAGTTCCTTCAAAAACTGTGTGAAAGTGTAACTGTAATGAATGCTATTTAGAAGTCAAAGAGTTATATCACAAAAAATTTATTTAATTTAGATTTTTTTTTCTGTTTATTCACTTTGCATTAAGTTACCGTATTTTTCGGACTATAAGGCGCACCTAATAGCCTTAAATTTTCGTAAAAATAGGCCATGCGCCTTATTATCCGGTGCGCCTTATGTGTGCACTGAGTTCCAAAAGCTGTAAGAATGTTGTTGTGCGACTTTGGTAAGCGCTCCGCTTGATTGACTGTTGGACCATTTCCTGCTCTTTCCGGTACCTCCGCCACGCCTCCGGTAGATATACTACCGGTATACTGCAAAACAACGTTTGTTTGTCTAAAGACCCCTGAAAATGGCACCATTGAAGAGACATGCTTACGAGGCACAATTAAAACTACAGGCTATCAGTTACGCAGTTGTAAATGGGAATAGAGCAGCTGTGAAAGAATTCAACATCAATGAATCTATAGTTCGGAAGTGGAGGAAGCAAGAAAATGAACTGCTCCAAGTTAAGAAGACGAAACAGAGTTTCTGCGGGAACAAAGCGAGGTGGCCACAGTTAGAAGACCAACTTGAACAATGGATTATTGAACAAAGAACAGCCGGGAGAAGCGTCTCTACAGTCACCATTCGACAGAAGGCAACAACGATAGCACAAGACATGATGATCGAACACTTTCAAGGAGGTCCGTCTTGGTGCTTTCATTTTATGAAAAGGCATCATCTCTCCATCTGCGCAAGGACTACCGTGGCGCAGCAACTACCAGCAGATTACAAAGAAAAAATGGCCATCTTCCGCACCTACTGCAGTAACAAGATTACTAGCAAAAAGATCCAGCCCAACCACATCACCAACATGGACAAGGTCCCCCTTACTTTTGACATCCCCGTGAACCATACTGTGGAGAAAAAGGGGAGCAGCACGGTATTGATACGCACCACGGGGCATGAGAAGTCGGCTTTCACTGTTGTTCTTGGTTGCCACGGTAATGGACAGAAGCTACCACCTATGGTCATTTTTAAGAGGAAGACGCTGCCAAAAGAAAAGTTTCCAG
>WWET01001304.1:223532-236116 GCA_011038615.1 Limnodynastes dumerilii | reverse complement strand
GCGCGTCTCCAGGGATCACTCCGTGACCCAAAGGCCGTCGCAGCGTCATTGTGGACAGTTAAGACGCGGTGGAGCTATTTATATTTAAAATAAACTGTAGGAAAGAAAGGTCCATCTGCCTGTATTTACATAGCACCCACCTCGCCGGCATTCCCAGCAGAAAAAGTCAATTTTTAAACTTTAAGCAAGTTTCACGGTTAACAACAACAAAGTAGAGAATTGGTTGCTACTAAAACGTCTGAAATCTTATAAAAAATAAAAAACACTGGACCGGATTCACACTTAAGAAGAAGTTGAATCTTCGGGGCAGATCCTGAGTTCACGCTTGCATGCGTAATTTAGACTATTTCACAAATAACTGACCTGATAAATCCCAGGGAAGAATATAAATACACTCTCAGTATACCATCCTTCAAGCGCTTCTAATCAAACATTGGGGTCTGCTCACCCCAATAGCATAAATTAGACAGAAACAAAATTTGATGAGCGTTAGTAGTGACTGATATAGACTAAGAAAGAAAAATAAAATGTAAATAAAATAGAATGAAATGGCTTCTGTAAATAGCAATATGAAAAATATTTATTAAACATAGACACAATATTAATAAAACATCTATATAAATAGATGACCAATAGGCAGATTAATTGTTAAAATAACAACCCGACTAGGCGTAAAGCTCCATATTAAATAATTCTGGATCAATCCACAAATGCAATAGATTGTGGAATAAACACCATAGAATGGCTGATGATGATAATGTGGGAATATGCAGTGAAATTGCAAAATGCAGGATGATTGTGGATAGCACGAGGAATTCAGTCTCCAGGACTTAGTATCAGAACAGAAGATGGTATGGTAGATGTCCCGTGGAGCGCTAAGCGCTTTATTAAAAGTCAAAACAGTACCTTTGTGCGATATGGCCACTTTGAATTCCCTGCTTAGTGTGCAATAGATGGTCCCATCAGTTGTAAACTGCTCTGATGCAGCTGGGCGCCTTGGCAAGATAGCAGAGTCGCGCAGCTTCTCGAGATCTTCACAGTGCTGTCACAGGTGCACCGTGAGCTTATAGCCACTTCACCGGAATCCACAAAACAGTATTGGATCTCAGAGTGGTACTGGCAATACTTAGTGGTGTAGGAGCACGCTAGTGGGAGCAGTCGCCTTAACGCGTTTCATCGCCAACGTGCGATTTCATTTGTCTGAACTGCACATGCGCACGGCAGATATTAGGCGGCGTAACTCTGATCGTATGTACCTTCCTCGTAACTACGAACGAAAGAGCCAGAAATACGCTTTGTAGGCGGAGGAAGGCATTTAAATTGTACAGTATGGGCCGGGATAGGCCGTTACATGCGACAATCCATTACGTATGACCGTACTTACGCAAGGAAAAGTTAAGGTAGGGTTTGGGACTCGTAATTCAAGTAAAGACCGAGGAGAGTGCATAGTATTTACGATCGCGAAAATACGGTGCGAGATTGTACTTAAAGTCAACTTAGGTCGGAACAGATAAACTGCGCATGCCCAGAACACAAAGTTACGCATGAGATCCAGATGAATCCATTATGCACGGACTTCAACTGCATTCTTAGTGAGATAAGTGAGAAGGGGCGGGGCCAATCCTCCGTAACAAGGAAGATAAGAAGAGGGGGGGAGGGGCATTTAAGTTAATTAACTTTCACCTTTTGTTTTTTATTTTATTTATTTATTTTTTTACAGCTGAATTATTAACATGGTTGAGAGTCACCTTGAAGCCCTCTCCCAGTACTGTGCACTATGACTCACTTCATATTATTTATTTATTTATTTATTTTTTTACAGCTGAATTATTAACATGGTTGAGAGTCACCTTGAAGCCCTCTCCCAGTACTGTGCACTACATCTTGACTCACTTCAAAGGCATCTGGAACATAATCAATAATATTTCATTTCTTCGGGATAAAATCATGCAATATGTGTTAACATGTGAGTAGTTTGCTAAATTAATGTTCAGTTCTAATGCAAATAGTCAAATTTCATTTCACTTAAATAGAACTTCCTTGATACTCTATAAAGACTTAAGAGAAAACTATTTTTACCTAAATCGGGCCAGATCCAGACCTACGTTTCCATTACGTTTCATCATGTAGCGTATTTATGCTAGCGTATGTTCTATGCACTCCCCTCGCTGATATGTACTTTGGCCTTTTTGCGCTTGCCAAACCCTACCTTAACTTTTCAAAGCGTAACTACTGACATATGTAAAGGCTACATGTACGTAAGTGCCTAAGCACGCCCATACTGTACGATTTAAATGCCTTACCCCACCTCCGAAACGTAATTATGGGTGTCGTATGGCTGTCACACCCTTTCGTTCGTAGTTACGCTGTTGATACGTTGCTGGTACGGACTTTCAGAGTTACGTGGCGTAACATCTGCCACGCGCGTGCGCAGTACATACAAAACAGCGGTTTTATGTCACCAGCACTTAGTTCTGAATCTACCCCATCATTCTTGAAGTCTTTTACTTTTTAAAAATGTACTATACCATGCTTTTTTTGGCTATCAGCCCAGGTATTTTTAAAGAGTAAATGGAATGACCTTTACTGGCCTTCTGACTTATCTTAGCACTAATCAGTTGTTAGCTCTTTGAAAACAGTCTGCTTTTATGTGTGTAAAAACGTCATTAACTTTAAGATCCTCATCCAGGATAAGCGTGCACTAGCATGCTTCAAATAAAAACATGTAAGGGCACTGCCATTGTCTGAATATTTTTGCAAGCAAATTGTTACTACTCGTTACTATATTGTGTTGTATTAGATTTATATTAATTAAAAAGTTGTTTTTTCTTCTACATTTATTACTGTATGTATAAAGTTGTCAGTACAGCAAATTTAGGTTACAAAATAAAAACATTAATTAATAATATGTCACTTAAAGTATAAATATTTATTAGTAACCAAGATGCAATTCAGTGATATACTTTAATTTACCTTCTTATAAATAAAATGCTATGGTTTTTATTTACCTTTACAGCAAGATCACATCTGATAGACAGCCCCCCAACATACAACAGCCACTATAACTACAAAAGCTGGGAAGCATACTCCAATATTTCTTATTACACTCGATCACTGCCACCAGTAGGAGATGATTGCCCAACACCAATGGGTGTTAAAGGTAATAGTATGTCTAAAGTGTGTGTGTCCTTGTATTTCCAGTTGTTACTCCTGTATGTGTATAATATATATATATTGGCAGTACCATAACTTTTTTTTATCCTATCCTTTTATGTTGCAGGAAAAAAGGAGCTCCCAAGTGTTAAAATGATAGTTGAAAAATTTTTACTTAGAAAAACTTTCATTCCCGACCCTCAAGGAACTAATGTAATGTTTGCTTTTTTTGCACAACACTTTACACATCAGTTCTTTAAAACTGATGCCAAAAGAGGAGCAGCCTTCACTAAAGCACTTGGACATGGGGTAAGAACATAGTTAGAATAACATTTAATGCTATAAAACCATTTAAAGGTTTTTGCATGAGTAACTCATGTTTTCCTTTGCACTTTTTGTACAGGTTGATTTAAATCATGTCTATGGAGAAAGCTTAGACAGGCAACATAAGTTGCGCCTAAAACAGAATGGAAAATTAAAATACCAGGTGAATATCTAATTTAATTATACAACACTTTTAAATTTTCATAATGTAATTTATTTTTCAAATATGATATTTGTCATAACATTTACTAATTTGTCTAATTATCTAATTTACTAATTTGTCATAATATTTACTAATATTTTGTAAACCTCTTGTTTATCTTAGATGATTGGAGATGAGATGTACCCACCAACTGTAAAAGATACAGGTGTTGACATGATCTATCCACCACACATCACAGAACATCTAAGGTTTGCAGTAGGACAAGAAGTATTTGGTCTTGTCCCAGGTTTGATGATGTATGCTACTATTTGGCTACGGGAACACAACCGTGTCTGTGATGTACTGGTACAAGAGCATCCTGAGTGGGATGATGAACGCTTATTCCAGACTGCAAGACTGATTTTGATTGGTGAGTACATAAAAAAACTACACTATGTTGTGTTGGTATAGTTTTCCTGAAACTATATCCTAATAATGTACAGGACCCTGTTATCTTTATTATCAAATGAATCCAGCATTGCAAAAATGTATCTCACTTGAATACAAAGTTGTACCTAGCATGGCTAAAAGTTAAGCAGACCTTTTTTCTAAATCTAATTAATATGCTTGAGATTTGTCGCTACTGTGAGATGTTACAAGTATTTGCTGATCAAAGTGTACATTTCCATAAATAATAAAAATTAATATTGATAATAAAAAATTTTAAGTTTAGACTTTTGAACGAGTCTAATTATTTTTAGTTTGATTAATTACTCCATTTTTTTTTATTTAATTTTTTTTTTAATATATATATATATATATCTATAATTTATTTTTATTTTTTTAAGGTGAGACCATCAAGATTGTGATTGAAGATTATGTACAGCACCTCAGCGGATATCATTTTAAACTGAAATTTGATCCAGAATTGCTGTTTAACCAGAGGTTTCAATACCAGAACCGAATTGCTGCAGAGTTTAACACTTTATACCACTGGCATCCACTTCTGCCTGATGCTTTCCAGATTAATGAGAGAGAATATAACTATCAACAGTTTCTCTATAATAATTCTGTCATTCTGGAACATGGGATATCGCAAATGGTTAAATCTTTTACCCAACAAAGTGCAGGAAGGGTAAGAATTAAATAAGTTCCTAGTTGTACAGTGCAGATGAGGCTAATTAAAAAATTTGAGGGCTCCTTGCATTTGAAAAAGACATACTGGAGAATATTAAGTGATGGTTATTGACAAATCCTTATTCTTTAATTATTAAAATAGATTTTGCCACCAAAGTTAGAATGAATAATTTAGCTTAATCAGCATTTAATACCTCATTCTCTATAATATGTTATGGCTGCTTTATTTTCTGGGAATATTTTGATTTATTACTTCTATCCTGTATCTGTAAAACGGGGTTAGCTTAGTATCTGAGATAGGTAAGTTTGAGTTTCTCAGGAATGTATAAATCATAGATGAAACCAGTTACTGACTTCAGTTACACAATAGATGACAATGGGGTTGTATTGGATCACACTAGTGATAAGGAGTTCTGTAGCTGTATGTAGACATACAACTGGATGGCTTTTATACCTACAGTATGGGGCTTTAGAATACACAATTACTTCATTAAAAGACATAGCTTGCACATATATTACTTACCAATAAATTAAACAATATACTAATGCTGTATTTGCCTAATTGATTCTATGCTTCATTTTAATCTTTTTTTATTTTGCTTTTATTTTTCTCTGGTTAGGTGGCTGGAGGTAGGAATTTCCCAGCAGCAGTATTCAGAGTGGCGGTTGCTTCCATAGAACAAAGCAGAGAGATGAAATATCAGTCCCTTAATCAATATAGGAAACATTTCAACCTAAAACCATTCAAATCATTTGAGGAGCTAACTGGTAAGAATTCCATTTGTCTTAAAATGAAGTCACTACAGCAGGGACAAAGTTCAGACATGGGGTTAATTAAATGCTTGTGTTTAAATTCATAAATCACAAGGAGTCCAAGTTCTTATCAAACATTGTTAAAAGTGACAGTGTGTAGTAAAAACAACAATGCTGGAATCAGACAAAGAGATTACAAAGTACAGCTTCTTTATAAATTAACCTTGTGTGTACCAATCATGACTAAATATATGATTTAATAAGCAGTACAGCTCACAGTTCACGGAAATTAATTCCAGAGTGAATTTATTTTTATTGTATCCAGACCAAGCTTAAACTTTAATAACGTGTCGTGCTTGAATTGTACCATCACAAATGTTTGAAGGCTATAAAAAAAACTTTAATATTTGTTTGTTCATTGATAAAAACATCCTGTAACAGTTATGGGTTGTTTCTGATTAAAAAGGTCAGTGTCCTTTATTACCCTTACAGTCTTTTGAAAACACAAAGAAATTTTCAGAGATTACGTTGTGAATAGAATAAAGGCTCCTATAACACAAATACATTATACATCTATAAGCATGTCTATCTATATGTATATTAGGGACTATAACTTACAATGCAAATACCTCAATTCTTAGTTCTCTGGGAGTTAACAAAGTGTCTTTATTTTAGGTGAGAAAGAAATGTCTTCTGAACTTGAAAACCTCTATGGAGACATTGATGCTATGGAATTCTACCCAGGGCTTCTAGTTGAAAAGCCACGTCCAGGTGCTATATTTGGAGAGACTATGGTTGAAATTGGTGCACCATTTTCCTTGAAAGGTCTAATGGGCAACCCAATTTGCTCACCTGAATACTGGAAACCTAGTACATTTGGTGGCAAGGTGGGCTTTAATATTGTGAATACTGCATCTTTACAAAAGCTTATCTGCAACAATGTAAAAGACTGTCCATTAGCTTCATTTAATGTGTTAAAGAGCAAGGTTACTGAATCAACAAGCATAAATGCAAGTTCAAACTCTGCACTGGAAGATGTAAACCCTACTTTACTACTGAAAGAACGCTCGGCAGAACTGTAAGAATCTACAAGCTACTTTGAAAACTCCAGTGATTTTATACAAAGGGTCAATTAATTGGAAAGTCTACTGTTTCTTATAACTGTACATTGAGTGGTGTAACTACTGTGGGTGCAGTGCGGCTGTTATGGGGCTCGAGGCAGCCGTCCACCTTGCACACAGAGAAGATATGCCAGCCCGGAGCCAGCAGTGCTAAGCTGTCAGCAGCTGGCAGGTTCTTTATGGGCAGCACTTCAGATGCTTCAAATGCAAATAAATAACTTGCCAGCAACTGACAGCTTAGTCTCTTTTCTGCGCATTCACAGAATGTTTAGCATCTAGTTACTGCAATTACACACACTGGATGGGGTTATGGATGCTTACTGCCTCTCCACCCAAACTTCTGCTGGCACTTTTATTATGGAGCTGGTTGTATCTACTTCTGCCTCTGTGTGCATTTACTGTATAAGTGATTGGTCACATGTATAATCCCTTTAATTTGTAGACTATAATTTTCCTTAATGAAAAGAATGCTACATGGGATACATCATATTTACTGTTGGTACAGGGAAGTTTGTGTTCTAACCAGTCCTCTTTAAGTTATGGGTTAATATTTGTGTTTAATATGTGACCGTAATATTTGTGTGTTTTATGTTACAGTACTTGAACATTTTTGCTGCTCTTAATTTCTGGTTGTTTATGTATAAGATTTTTTTTTTATCACGGTAAACCAGTACTGTCCTCCTTTTTTAATACTTCAAATTAGATAGGAAAGTGTAAATATTTCATAAATTAAAAAATTACTTGAATTTAAATTTTTGCCTATGTTAAAAAATATTGTGAACCAAATGTTAATTCAACAGAATTAAAGCTTTTTTCTGACAAAATGTTTGGAGGCTATGCCAATAAATACAGAGAATATTCTCTGTTAGTTATTCTTATGTCATGATCGCTTTTATTATGGTCTTTAAATTGTCTTGAAGAGAGAAATAAATACAGAGGCCTTCCCAAGCATCCCTTTTTGCAGACTTAAAAATGACATCATTTGCTTAAACTAATTTTAATATTATATTTATTTATACTGGAAACAGACATAATATTTTAATGATTTTTTATAAAACAATAAATATATATTTATATTTGTGACATTTGCACTGACTAAAAACATTGTTGACCATGATGCCTTAATGTACAGTACTGGTAAATATGTACCAGGCTGGATTACTGTTCCTATGTATATTATTTTATCAGTTGTACCAAAATTACATTGCAAACAGAGCTGGGACTCTAAAATATTGTTTTCTGTAATTTTTGGGTATTATAACAGTAAATATTATATGACTCCTTTTTTATAATACATTTTGGAAAGATTTTTTTGTTAATGTTAAATTAATTTGAAATATTTATTCTAATTTATTCTGATGTACTGTTTTATATATATATCTAACAATTTTTTGTAAGTTATTTAAATATTTCAACGTAAAATAAAATTTTATTGTAAATTACATTTTTGTTTGGTTTTTTAATATGTGTTTAACATGGTTGTCCTGGTGATCACTGATGACTACTAATAGTGTAAGTTAGCATATGACACTTAACTTATTGTGCTTGATAGCAATTACCATAGCCCTATTATCAGATGAAAAACTGGCTTATTGACTCTCAAAGTTTTGACACTGGTGTTTAAAGTACAAAAAGATGTAAACTGAATATAGACCATGAAGCCTGGGGAACTGTGAAACTGACATGGAAACTGTATATTAATTATTCATTGCTTGCGAACACAGGAAAAAGCACAAAGTGCAGCTGTTCCCGTCTATTACGTAAGTAAAAATTGCACCTCAGAGGTGCGCATAAAGATCTGTGATATATCTTCGTGGAAAAAGCACTAAGATCGGGCATCATAGGCAATTGAATCAGGCCCTAACAGTGCTCTGTTCTAGATTTCCCTTATTTTAGTGAGAAAACATTCATCATTATTAATTTATCCAAGCATGGGCAGTGCTGAAGCTTCTGATTTCTGCTTTGTAACATAATGTAGCAATTTAATTGTGATGTTTGCATAAATTGTCACAAGTGCCATTGATTGCTCAATATATTCAGAGCTGTCAAAGCATGGATAGTCAGGGAATTCAAAAGAGACTGAAAATATGATTCTATTCCATTAATAAACTGAGTGAAGTTCAGAATGTCTATAATAAAGCCATTTACAAATCCGTTATGCATGGCATCTAATGTAAAATATTAAGTATTCAAGATAATACATTGAATGCCTGAAAATAAAGATAACAAAAATATTATTAGGCACTCATTTACAGGGACTTAAACCACCTGTGGTGCCCGCTTCTTCTGCTGGTCCTTAGTGGGCCGTTAGTGTTTCCTTGAATACTTGAAATGTTCCTTTAACAAGATTCTTTATACAATTACTGATGTAAACTTAATATTGTACACTCGTTTCCATTTATTCATACTGTACAGTTAGTTATAAATGTTGTACGTAAACCTATCAATACATAATTTAGATGACACTAGGTTTTATTTACAAAAAACAGATTGACTGAAATATAACCTGGACCCTTGAATCATAAAAAATTTGGATAGGGAGAAGTTGTGCAGACACTTTCCTATAAGAGAATTGAAATGTCATAACTAGTTTTGTATAATGCAAAATATTGATTTATTTTTTCCTAGAAGTTTATTGTGATAGGATAAAAATGAAGCATATTTTTGAGAATTTCTTCTATGACTTGAGCTTACCAATAATATGTGGATGATTTTGTTACCAGCGATGACTGGATTAGGCATTTCCATCTCTTATGGTAGCTGCACATCACAGATTTTATCTCGCACTTCTATGGCATATTGCGCAGAATAGACTCTGCCCCTATGTGTTTTCCTAATCTCTTAAACATCTTGTTGCTGTAAAGCACAGAATATGTGGCCTGAATGAAGCACTGTGTGTGGCCTCTTAAAAAGCACTTGTGGTTTCTTGTGCATTACGTGTGCATCTCTTTACAGTATACACTCTGCCAGCAGAATGTTTATAACAAGTACTTCATGCCATGTTCTGAAGCTGCTGCTGCTGCTGCTATTACACAGATAGTATAGTGTTATGCATATGATCATGAACAAGGTTTTCTACAACTGTCCTGGGTAAACAAAATAGCTAAAAATGGTACAAATTTTTTATTTGCTTTTGTGCACAAATATTCTGAAAATGAATTTTGTATGTTGCTATGCCACGTTATCCTAAGAGGTGTATGCGGCAGAGATTTGTTGTGCGTCATCTATAATGCACACATTTCTCCAACAGTGTATGGCTCTTTCTACACAATTCAGCTGTAAGAAGGGTGCTACACATAGGACAGGATCCTGAATTCCATGGGGATCCGCAATAGTAAGACCACACTGTTCATGTATGCTCAACTAACCATTCCCCTTGCACAGGCAGACTTCCTAAAGCAAGGAGATACCTTAACTTTTCTAATTTCTGCAAATAGAAAATAGCAGTGGCCGAGAAGTTGTTATGCATCAAGAGGACACCTTTACCATACCATACCATACCATACATTTCCTTGTAATAAGAAGAGCCACCCACTTGTGTTCACAAACAAGCCCCTCTGTTATATGTGTTGTGTCACTGAAGTCTGGATTAGACAGAATACGTTCTAATCAGTTAGCATATATATTTGCGCATGTGCAGAGTGCACAAGTAAATAAAATCTGATCAGAAAACATGGGAAAAAAGGAAAAATCTTAAAGAGGATCTGGTTCATAGTTACATAGTTGATGAGGTTGAATAAAGACACCAGTCCATCAAGATCAACCTATATTGGATCTCCTGCGATCCCTATCTTTATATTTGAAGTTAATCCATATGAAGCAACCTCCAAACTGTTGCAATCAGAAAAAGTAAATAAATAAAAATCCCTGCTGACCCAAGATGGCCGTCCTATTTCTCCCTGGCTCCACTACTGACCTTCATTTAAATTTGCGGTCCTGGTAACCCTGGATGTCCTTTTCTGCAAAAATTTTTTCTAATCCTTTCTTAAACATATCCAGTGAATCTGCCATCACAACCTTTGCTGGCAGTGAATTCCACATCCCGACTGCCCTTACTGTAAAGAACTCTTTCCTTTGCTGGTTTTGAAACTTCCTCTCCTCTAACCTTAGTGGGTGACCCCGTGTCCTGTGTACAGTCCTTGGGGTAAAAAGTTCCTTTGAAATTTCTCTGTATTGACCCATGATGTATTTGTATATAGTAATCATATATCCTCTTTGACGCCTCTTTTCCAAAGTAAACGTGTCTAAACTGGCTATCCTTTCCTCATAGTGCAATAACTCCATACCCTTTATCAATTTTGTCACCCTTCTATGAACTCTTTCTAGTTCCAAAATGTCCTTTTTATGGATTGGTGCCCAGAACTGAACTTCGTATTCGAGATGAGGCATTACCAATGATTTATATAGTGGCAAAATTACACAGTCTTTCCTTGCATCTGTGCCCCTTTATATCATGCTAATACTTTATTGGCCCTTGCTGCTTGACATTGAGCAATATTACTAAGTCTGTTGTCCACAAGTACTCCCAAATCCTTCTCCATTATAGATTCTCATAAAATGGTTACATAGTTGATGAGGTTGAATAAAGACACTAGTCCATCAAGTTCAACCTAAGTCCATCAAGTTCATAGTGCTGTATATCAGAACATGAATGTGTTTACAGTGTGAGGTTCTCCTAAATATTCTATTCTATGAGTAGGATCTTCAGTTGAAGGAGTGGGGGTCACCCTATTTTTCTTCTAGCAGCTCTAGATTTTTACCAACTTGGGCAGTGATACCATGATGAAGGGGGTAAGGGGGCGGCTCAGTGATTTTCCTTAAGGTCTCACACAAAATTTTTGACCTATCCCCTCATACCCTCATATATGTAACAAATTCTACAGCTGATAGCACTAGGTTTATAACATTGTCCATGTGAAGCTAAGGGAAGCAGCATGGCTGTCAACAGCTACTAAAGTAAGCATTCCCTGAGAATCATGACTAAATGGCATAAAAACAGGAAACTATTTATGTAAAGCCACACAACTCTCCTTTTCTCCTTTTTTTTTTTTAATGTAACTGCATTCATGTTATCCTAAAGGAGATGCAATTTTTTTTACAATGATAGAGTAAAAAGCTAAATGTTGGTTGTATCATTGCCAACACCCAGGGCCGGTGCTAGGGTGTTCGGCGCCTCCCTGCAAACTTTAAATTTGCCTACCTGTTTAACAATATGTCATTAGGGTTTCGTATCCATGTAAGCATCATAAAACACAATCTTGTAACCACAATAAAAGAAAGCAAATGTATACAATACAGGAAGCATTCTAGTCTCCACATATAAATTCCATTTCATTCTAGTCTCCACATATAAATTCCATTTCATTATAAAAACTGCAATACAATACAGACTAAATATCTTAGGGAAACATACCTTACAGATATTATCCTAGTGACCACTATACCACACCCTTACAATACAGACTGCATCCTTCTGACTGCGGTACAATAAATTCAACATTCTTGTTACCTGAATGTAGTTAAAAAACAGTCACAAAATGCAATGCAGTCACAAAACAGAAAAATTTGTAACAATAATACAATAGAAGAGCAGCCTTTTAAGCACTAAGTTATCCAGTTTGTGTGTGTAGTGTATATATTCATCCAATCTCTCCCCCTTGCGTGTACTCCCCCTTATGTGTCTCCAGTCTCCCAATATTCCCATCATGTCTCTGCAGCCCTACAATTTCCCCATCATGTCTCTGCAGCACTACAATTTCCCCATCATGGCTCTGCAGCCTCTCAATATCCCCATCATGTCTCTGAAGCCCCCCAGTATCCCCATCATGTCTCTGAGGCCCCCAGTATTCCCCATAATTTGCCTCCAGTCCTCTCAATATTCCCCATTATGTGCCTCCAGCCCCCCTCAGCATTCCCCATCATATGCCTCCAGCCCCACTCAGTATTCCCCATAA